>MU690564.1:0-13352 GCA_026770625.1 Nicotiana glauca
AATATTTTCCCCCCAAAACTATTCCCTACCCACACTCTATACACCACTATATATACATAAATAATATTAAATAAGAGCAGGGCGGCTTTCCCGTTCGGCAACTTCCATCAACCCCAAAAACGAACCAGCCCACATCTCCCCTTCCAGCAACAACCAGCTCGTCAAACCCATACCGCCCGCTGTTGTTTCTTCTTCTTCTTCGGAGTTGAAGTAGCCGCCCGAGGTCCGTTCGTAGTTTGCGTTGTTTCTACTTTAGTGGACTGGTTTTCGGCATTCATCGAACCTGTTCCAGTCATTTTTTTTGTTGTTCAATTAGGTAAGTTCAAAATCCCTTATACTCTAATTTCTGTTGAACATTGTATGAAGTACCATGTTAAATGAGTTTCCCCTGCTTGAAGAATCGAAGTGTGAGAAAATCAAGGTTTGACAGTGTCTTATTGACTATTCTTTGAGATTGTAGGAAATGTAAAAGTTAGTTCTATCTTTTTGAAAATTGTGTAAAAGTTGTTTCCAATCTCTTTCTTTTTCTCCACCAGATATGTTATTCTCTTTATTGCTTATGAAGTATATACAAATATTATTAAAGTATTGCTCTATACTACTCCTTATATGAACTTTTCTATCCTTTGAATCCAAGTAATAATGATTAAAACAATCTTCTAAAACTAGATTGAGATTTGGAAGTGTACGTTGATTGACACTATTTTGTCATCTTGCTTGAGCTGAATTATGTCAAATTCTGTGATACGGACAAGAGTTTTGAATTATATACATCGGTTCACAGTGTAATTTTAAGTAGTTATTGTAGGTTATCACTGTATTTTCTAAGTTTCCGCATCTAATCCAAATAAGTATTTCATGCACTATTGAACCTTAGAAAAATTGATTCAAGAATATCGTTAGTCTGGTTTAGTCAAGTAAAAATCCTTTTGAAATAGTTGAGGTGCACCGTGCCAAACAAAAATGACAATTGCACGGCCCTCATTTTACTATTGTAAAAATACTTAGAGATTCGGGACGGGCCATTTAGCAAATTTCATGGCCTTCCCAAAAGATAACAACACGTTAGCCTCTTTAGGCACGATTTTAACTAAAATTACCTCCTTAAATTCGGGTGTGCATTGATTGCGACCCAAATCCAAATCTCGGCAAAATCGAAATGTGTTAATAATCACGTGTACACTGGTGGTGACGTGGCTAGAAACGCATTTTCACGACGTCGTAATTCTTAAATAAACAAATAATAATTAAAAATGGCTTAAAAATTTGGAGATGAGCCTCACTGAACCAAGAATAATTGCGGGACCCTCGATAATTGATTATTAAAAATAGTTAGAATTTGGAGGGGCTATTTTAGCAAATTTCAATGGCCTTTCCCAAACATCATCACGCTAGAACCGTTAAGCACGATTTAATTACTTCCTTAAACTCGGGTGTGCATTGATTGCAACCCAAATCCAAATCTCGACAAAGTCGAAGTGTGTTAATGGAAATGGGTGCCTTGAAGGCAACGTGATCGGAAACGTGCTTTCACAATGTCGCAAGTCTTTTCAAATAAATAATAATAAAAGAAATTTATAAATAAAAGCACATAAATTAGCATGTAATAGAATCAGATAAAATCAAAATGCAACAGTTGAGCGACCGTGCTAGAACTACGGAATTCGGGAGTGCCTAATACCTTCTCCCGGATTAACAGAATTCCTTACCCGGATTTCTAGTTCGCAGACTATAACAGAGTCAAAATTTCCTCGGTTCGGGATAATTCGGTGACTTGAGATACCATTATATTCTCAAGTGGCGACTCTGAAAATTTAAATAACTAATCCCGTTCCGACCGTCCTTTAATTGGAAAAACTCATTTTATTATACCCTTCGTGGGGTGTAAGCCTTAAAAAAGAGGTGTGACACCTTCAAATTTCTATATTTAGCCAAATAACTCCAAAATGACCTCCGGACATCCGAATTCACTTCAGATCGCGCTCCCAACTCCAGAATCACCATACGGAACTATTCCCAGACTCGGAATCCCAAACGGACATCTATAACACTGAAATGCCTTCCAACCCAAATTTATGAAATTCTTCTAAAATACTAACTTCAACAATATACGCCGAAATGCTCACGGGTTATCCATAACCAAATCCGGACATACACCCAAGTTCGAAATCATCATACGAACCTGCTGGAACTTTCAGATCTCGATTCCGAGATCGTTTTCTCAAAATTTCAATCTTAGCCATTTTCTTCAACTTAAGGCTGCCACAATGAAAATTTTCTTTCTAATTTGACTCCAATATTCCCGAAATTCAACTCTGACCATACGTACAAGTCAATATACCTGAAATGAAGCTATTCATGACTTCCAACTGTTGAACGACGCGCTAGAGCTCAAAACGACTAATCAGGTCATTACACAGACATTATGTATTTTCTATTCGGACTTGTTTGTAGCACTCTTTAGAGGTTCGTGAGATAGCGACACCAGTCCTGGGTAGAGAAATATTAACCTCCACATTTTGGGTTTCAAGTTAGCTTATGTTTTAAAAGATTTCCGCATTTAATTAAAAGTTGTTATTTCACTATTATTGTGTTGTTATTCGAAGATGTTTAAATGTTTGGCTTGCCTAGCTCCAACAGTAGGCGCCATCACGACTCCCGATGGTAGAAAATTCGGGTCATGACACCGGGTCCGTTTACCAAAAATATTGACCGAAGTCAACATTAACCATATAAATATCAAAATTTATCATTTTTCACACAGAATTCATATTTAAGCCTTCCGGCTACACGCCCGGACTGCGCACGCAAATCGAGACAAATAAAAGTGAGATTTTCAAGGCCTCAGAAGCACGGCACGAATGAGGAAATAGGTGATGACCCCTTGGGTCGTCACAGAGATGATTTGTTAGTAGTATGTTCCATTGCATGTGTATATTTTAGTTGTTTTTGTGGTGATTTTGGTGTTAAAACGCCCAAATCGAAAGAGGGGATATCTGTAACTGTAGAATTTTTTGGTAGTTTTTGGGAAGATTTGTTATTCTTCATGGTTTCTAACTACAACTTGGCTAAAGATGGCAGCGGATTTTTGTAGAATAATAATTTGAAAATGAAAAATGTGGGTATAACTTGTTCTGTAAAGAAGAAGAGTGAAGCTAAACATGGGGGAGTTACAGGAAAGGGTAAAACAAGGGGGAGAGGGGGAGGGTAGTTATGGGTAAATTAAAAATGAAGCAAAAAGTGGGGGAGTGAAAGGTGAGGGTAAAACGTGGGGGAGGGAGGGTTAGTGGTAAAAGGTAAAAGTTAAGAGTATTTTATGTGTGTGGGGTGGGTTATTACAAAATTATATCTCATTTATAGGGTCCATTAATCATATCCATATTTTGAATTATGGTATATAACTGGTAATTAAGTTTACTAATTGTAATTATCTCTAAACTTAAATATTGAATGTAATAATTTTACAAAGGTGGTATACAAAGGTAAAAATTCCTATAAAGAATCTCTAAACCAAAACTCCTTGATTGAGCTTTAGCTCACAGTCTTTTAATGAGTATACCAATTTATTTTACTTTTAAAGAGAAACAACCTAAATAATTGCTACAGTATATTGTTGGATTTAAATTGCATACAATAACTTAATAACTTAAAAGAATTACCATCATTTTAATTTACGTATGATACATATTAAGTATTATTTTGTTAAATTATTAATTCCCTAAAAAATTAATTATGGAATTTTTTATTTGATTAATGCATATATTTTGTAATCCTTATCAAATTGTGTTCAAAGTGTCAAATTGAAAAGAAAATTCTACTCCCTTGTTTCAATTTAGATGACACACTTTCTTTATTAGTTTGTCCCAAAAAGAATGATATATTTATATAATTGGAAATAATTCAATTTTAAACTTTTTATTTTACCCATTTAATTTTCTCTTAATGATAAGCTTATACAACCACACAAATATTATAACTCCTTTAAGTTTTTACACATTAAACTTTTAAGACTACGAGTTTTTCTTTTCTCTTACGCTCTGCAACGAGCAGAGGCGGACCTACCTTGCCTCTTAAGGGGTCATGGGACCCCGTTAGTTTCGGCATAAATCGTGTATATATATTTTATATATATTTATAAATACAATTGGGACGCGTTAAATAATTTACGTGTGCCCCAAACACAAAAGCTTGACGGGAGGAATGGTTGAGTAGAGTGCTTTAGTTTCCTCCCTTGAATGGTTGATGTGGATTCGAAACTCATGTTTTGTTTTTACTCCTCTATAATTTAATAGCAAACTGGTTCATTTTATTTTATTTTTATTTTTTTCCTGAAATCAGTTTTAGTTTAGTACTAGTATATACTTCTCAACTTAACTAATTTTATTCTTTTTGTAAATTTCACCCTTCAAAATAAAAACCTCAAATTGCAACTTATTGCTCCAAAAATAAAAATATATAAATACTTTCTGTCTCAACCTCCTTCAACAATCACTTCGATAAAGCAGTGGACATCGTCAACTTTGTCTCCACGATGGCAATTAAAAGTGTGAGACTCTTCTTCAATTACTTGACTACTAACACACTCTTAATCTTGATTTTTTTGTGTAAGTTTTTGATAATTTTAAAGTTTGAACACCCTTTTGATCATTGACTTCTTTGTAATTAAGAAAAAACAAAAAAATTTAAAATTTGAAATAGACTTAATCAAACACCTTCCTTTCCCGTAGCACCCATTTTACAAGAAATCTCTCTGTTTGATGATTTTTCTTTCTTTAGACCTTTTTTTAATATGATAAGTTATCGATAGTAATTAGCATATAGGTGCACATCAAATTTTATCACTAGTAATTAGTATATAATGATATTCCCATCGCGCTCAAATTTTGAGTCCACCTGTAATTGTTGGAGTTTAAAGACATTCTTTGTCTTTAATCAAGTGGAATAAAAGGGGAATGGATGAGATGACTTTTGGAGGGGAATGAAAAATTCAAATTCATTAAAGTCTTGAAAAGTGAATTGTCCCACATTGGATTGGGAAACCATCCAATATGAGTTTATATTGAGAAACGCATTCTCTATCTCTCAAAAGGTTGAGAAAAAGGGAAACCCTTCGCGCCGCCGTCGTCGCTCGGCTCGGCTTCGGCTTTGGACTTGGACTTGAATTTAGATTTGGATTTGGATAATGATGGATAAGATTATTTTTGGACAAAATTTATTTAATAATTAATTAAATATCTGTTAGTTAGCTGCTGAACCGCGCTGTCTGAAGGCCTCTCTTGCTGCGGTCCTGGCGTAACCGCGGTAGGACCACGGCAAGCAGCGTTTTTCTGAACAGACACCTTTTCAAATCAAACATCACACCTCTTCCAATAATTTTCTATAAATTCTAGAGGTTTTACCTTGTTTTGACACTCTGTTTTTTACAGAAATCTCTCTCAAAACCTCTCCCTCTTTCTAACTAAATTACTACATCGTTTTCATCAAAACAAAATAGTAAGTCGTGTGATTTGCAGCGTATCTTTGAGTTCGTTGGAATTTTGTGATTTGTATTGCCACTATCACAGATATATTTTTTCGTTCTATCCTGGGAGGAAGTAACCTATAATTCTTGGCAACTGTGGAAGGGTTATAATTCCTTAAGGAAACACAAGAAATTTGTGGGATCGGATTTAATATTCTGCTTCATCTATTTTTCTGTTTAAATATCTTTCGAACGTGAACACTGTTAACAACAAACTTAAGGAATTATAAACTATTTTTTGTAACAGTGTTCTTATTTTGCTTGGTTTGAAGTAATAAAAACTTCATCAAGTAAAATTGATTTGTAGTAATCGGTTTGAAGATTAAAAACTTCACCGGATTGCTAAATTCGATTGTGTTGTTTAAAAATTGTTTTGTAGTAGTCGGTTTGAATATTAAAAACTTCACCAGATTGCTAACTTTGGTTTGTGTTGTTTTTCCAGAAAAAATGACGAATGGAACAAGTGATGCTTCTGCCAACACTGGGACAGAACAAATTGGTTCTACCCAGGTTGATGCACAAACGTTGCCCCTTCTCCAACAATTGCAAAGGCTGAAAAACCAGGTAAATTTATCGGGATTGATTTTAAACGTTGGCAGCAAAAAATGTTCTTCTATCTAACAACCCTCAGTCTGCAAAGGTTTATCAATGAAGACGAACCTGTTGTGGCTGAAGGCACTCCTTACAACAAGAAATTTCTGGTAACTGAGGCTTGAAAATATTCCAATTTCCTTTGTATAAATTATGTTCTAAATGATTTAGAAGATAGTTTGTACAGTGTCTTTAGTGTTTGTAAAACTTCAAAAGAGTTGTGGTACACTCTTGAGAAGAAGTACAAAACTGAAGATGTTGGTTTTAAGAAGTTTGTTACCGCCAAGTTTCTAGAGTTTAAAATGGTGGGCAACAAGTTTGTTATCTCTCAAGTTCAGGAGTTGCAAGTGCTGGTTCATGATATGCTTGTAGAGGGCTTGGAGATCAATGAAGCTTTCTAAGTGGCAGCATTTATTAAAAAATTGCCTCCATTGTGGAAGGACTTCAAAAATCAACTAAAGCACAAACGCAAATAAATGACACTTGAAGATCTTATGGTGCGCATAAGGATAGAAGAAGATAACAAAGCAGCAGAAAAGAAGTCTCGTGCAAGTTCTTCCATTGCTGGTGCAAACATTGTCGAAGAAGCACAAACTAATAGCAAGAAAAGGAAGAAGCCGTCTGGGCCAAAGCAGAATCCGCCTAAGAAGAAGTTCAAAGGCAACTGCCACAATTGTGGGAAATATGGGCACAAAATTGCAGAATGTCGTGCTCCTAAGAAGGATAAGAGAACCCAACAAGCAAACATTGTTGAAAAGAACAATGATATAGAAAATTTGTGTGCTATGTTCTCTGAATGTAACTTGGTAGGAAACTCCAAGGAATGGTGGATTGATTCAGGAGCTACACGACATGTTTGTGCTAACAAAGGGTTATTTACTTCTTATGATTTTGCAGGTCCAGACGAGACTATCTTCATGGGCAACTCAGCAACTGCGAAGATTGAATGCTATGGGAAGATTTGCCTGAAGATGACATCTGGCAAAGTAGTTACTTTAAGTAATGTGCTTCATGTTCCAAATATTAGGAAGAACTTAGTTAATGTTGCACTTCTCGTTAAAAACGGGTTTAAGTGCATTTTTGTTTCAGACAAGATTGTAATAACTAAGAATGAATTGTATGTAGGAAAAGGCTACCTAAATGAGGGCCTTTTCAAACTAAATGTAATAGCTATTGATATGAATAAAGTTGAATCTTCTTCTTATTTGCTTGAGTCTAATTCTTTATGGTATTCTCGTTTAGGTCATGTTAACTTCAAGACATTGCGAAAAATGATCAATTTGTAAATATTGCCTAAGTTTAAGTGTGAAAATACAAAGTGTCAAATATGTGTGGAATTTAAGTATGCTAAGTATCCTTTTAAGTCAGTTGAAAGGAATTCAAATCCTTTGGACTTAATTCACACTGATATTTGTGATATGAAGTCAATACCATCTCGCGGTGGGAAAAAGTATTTCATAACTTTTATTGACGATAGTACAAGATATTGTTATGTATACTTGTTAAATAGTAAGGATGAGGCAATAGATGCATTTAAGCAATATAAAAATGAAGTTCACACTCAATTAAATAGTAAAATAAAAATGATAAAAAGTGATAGGGGAGGTGAGTATGAATCACCATTTGAAGGAATATGTTTGGAGTATGGTATCATTCACCAAACAACTGCCCCTTACTCACCACAATCCAACGGGATAGCAGAAAGAAAGAATAGAACTCTTAAGGAGATGATGAATGCTTTATTGATAACTTCTGGATTACCACAAAACTTGTGGGGAGAAGCAGTTCTAACAGCAAATAGAATTCTTAGTCGAATTCCCCATAGCAAAACACAATCCATACCATATGAGAAATGGAAAGGAAGAAGTCCTAACTTGAAATATTTCAAAGTGTGGGGGTGCTTGGCAAAGGTTCAAGATCCTAAACCCAAAAGAGTTAAAATAGGCCCTAAAATTGTGGATTGTGTATTCATAGGATATGCAACAAATAGTAAAGCATATCGTTTTCTGGTTCACAAATCAGAAAATCCAGAAATTCAGGTGAATATAGTAATGGAATCAAATAATGCCAAATTTTTTTAGCATATATTTCCATATAAAAATGAAGGTGAGACATCTGTTCCAAGGAATAAACGTCTACGGGAAGAAACAAATGATGATATACATAATGAGGAGAATCCAAAACGTAGCAAATGTCAAAGGAAGTCTACATCATTTGGTCCAGATTTCTTAACTTTTCTACTAGAAGATGAGACTCAAACGTTTAAGGAAGCTATGTCTTCTTCTGAAGCACCATATTGGAAAGAAGCTGTCAATAGTGAGATTCAATCCATTTTAGACAACCATACATGGGAGTTAGTTGATCTTCCTCCTGGAAATAAACCTTTAGGTTATAAATGGATTTTCAAAAGGAAGATGAAAGCAGATGGTTCTGTTGACAAATATAAGGCAAGACTTGTAGTCAAAGACTTTAGACAAAAGGAAGGTCTTGACAACTTTGATACATACTCTTCGGTAACAAGAATTATATCTATTCGGATGTTAATTGCTTTAGCTACGGTATATGGCCTTGATTTACATCAAATGGATGTAAAAATAGCTTTTTTAAATGGAGATTTAGAAGAAGAAATCTATATGGAACAACCTGAAGGGTTTGTGGTTCCGGGAAAGGAAAAAAAAGTTTGTAAACTTGTTAAGTCTCTTTATGGACTAAAACAAGCACCTAAACAATGGCATGCAAAATTTGATGACACAATGTTATCAAATGGCTTTAAGATCAATGAGTGTGATAAATGTGTTTACATCAAAGACAATCCAAAACATATAGTCATTGTTTGTCGATATGTAGATGATATGTTGATAATAAGTAATGACATTGCTAACATTAATGCCACAAAGCATATGTTAAGCAGGAAATTTGATATGAAAGACTTAGGAGTTGCTGATGTAATCTTGGGAATAAAGATACATCGAACTCTTCAAGGTCTTGCACTATCACAATCTCATTATATCAAATCAGTTCTTAAAAGATTCAAGCACTTAAATTTTAGAGTTTCAAAAACTCCTATTGATGTGAATCTTCCATTAAAGACGAACACAGGTGGGAGCAAGTCTCAACTGGATTATGCACGGGTTTTGGGATGTTTAATGTACATCATGAACTGCACACGACCCGATATAGCATGTGCTATCAGTAAGTTGAGTCGGTACACGCATAATCCATATCAAACTCATTGGATGGCAATGAAACGTGTCTTGGGATATCTAGAATATACTCAAGATTATGCGTTGCAATACAACAGATACCCTGTGGTAGTTGAAGGATATTGTGATGCAAATTGGACCGGCTCACATGACTCAAAATCCACAAGTGGATATATTTTCACTCTTGGAGGAGGAGCTGTGTCTTGGAAATCATCCAAACAAACTTGTATAGCTCGCTCAACGATGGATGCTGAGTTCATAGCTTTAGATAAAGCCGGTGAAGAAGCTGAATGGCTTCGGAATTTTTTGGAAGATATTCCGTTTTGGCCCAAACCACTGACACCTATTTGCATTCACTGCGATAGTCAATCGGCTATAGGAAGGGCAAAGAATGTTATGTATAATGGCAAGAGTCGTCATATAAGACGAAGGCATAAAACTGTTAGACAACTGATCTTTAGAGGAATTATTTCAATTGACTTCATAAAGTCAAAGGAAAATGTGTCGGATCCGCTAACAAAAGGCCTTACTAGAGAGGCAGTTGAGTTCACAACAAAGGGAATGGGTCTGTGGCCGATGGAAAGTCAATCATAACGGTAACTCTACCTAGAAGACTGGAGATCCCAAGATCTAGGTTCAAGGAGATCAAACAAAGTTATGAAAGACAGTGGAACATTGTCAAAATAATCCATTCTCATAAAAGGACAATGTTAGGAAACAAGGATAAAGCAATTAAAGCTTTTTAATGATTATCTAATTCTGATATAGAAATTATCAGAAAATGTAATATCTGGGATTACAGCTTAGAAATCACTTATGTAAGTGTGAAGTGTAAGCCGCTTCAAGGAGAAGTTAGCAAGGCCAAATTCTCTATACACTTATGAAACCAGGATTTGTTCATGGCTGAAACGAACACAACAATGAGAACCAAAGACGTTTAAGGTTTAATTGTGTGACTTGTGTTGTTTAGGTATACATCAAAGCTCGACGGTTCAAAGATATCAAATCTACCGATTGACCGAGTATATCCGATATAAGTTCACTATGGAAAGTTCAAAGGGAAACCTACTTATCCAAATGCAGCTAATCCTTAATTGCAAATCACATAGTTTTCATGCATATATTCTTCTTTTAAGCCATTCCCCATTCATGTGGGGGATTGTTGGAGTTTAAAGACGTTCTTTGTCTTTAATCAAGTGGAATGAAAGGGAAATGGAGGAGATGACTTTTGGAGGAAAATAAAAAATTCAAATTCATTAAAGTCTTGAAATGTGAATTGTCCCACATTGGATAGCGAAACTATCCAATATGAGTTTATATTGAGAAACTCATTCTCTATCTCTCAAAAGGTTGAGAAAAAGGAAAATCCCTCGCGTCGTCGTCGTCGTCGTCGTCGTCGCTCGGCTCGGCTTCGGCTTCGGCTTTGGACTTGGATTTGGATTTGGATTTGGATAATGATCGATAAGATTATTTTTGGACAAAATTTATTTAATTAATTATTTAATAATTAATTAAATGTTTGTTAGTTAGCTGCTGAACCGCGCTGTCTAAAGGCCTCTCTTGCCGCGGTCCTGGCGTAACTGCTGTAGGACCGCGGCAGGCAGCGTTTTTCTGAACAGACACCTTTTCAAATCAAACATCACACCTCTTCCAATAATTTTCTATAAATTCCAGAGGCTTTACCTTGTTTTGACATTCAGTTTTATACAGAAATCTCTCTCAAAACCTCTCCCTCTTCCTAACTAAATTACTGCATCGTTTTCATCAAAACAAAACAGTAAGTCGTGTGATTTGTAATGTATCTTTGAGTTCGTTGGAATTCTGTGATTTGTATTGCCACTATCACAGAAACGTTTTTCCGTTCTATCCTGAGAGGAAGTAACCTATAATTCTTGGCAACTGTGGAAGGGTTATAATTCCTTAAGGATACACAAGAAATTTGTGGGATCGGATTTAATATTCTGCTTCATCTATTTTTCTGTTTAAACATCTTTCGAACGAGAACACTGTCAACAACAGTAATAACGAGTCAAATTATCTCATCTAAGAAAACGGATGGAGTAGAAAGAAATTGACGTATTGAAATGGTTTGATTGGAGGAGTAGGACCAGTAAAATTTCAAAATCCAACATAGAGGGAAAAGACACAGATTCCCTTCTGCAATTGCTTACTTGTTCCTCATGCACTCTTACTTCACATGCATTCCAACACGTTGCACCCTCTCTTCCCCTTTAAAACAACACCTTCACTTCACTTGAAAAAACCATCCTTTTTACTTTCACCATCATTTTAACACTTGGAAAAAAATCGCTACTCGTAAAATATGGGTGACCGTCACACACATGGCCACATTCAAACTCACCACTACCCACACCAAATTCAAGTGCACCCACACCGTACAACTCATGAAGCTGGTGGTATGATCAAAAGTCTTCTCCCTCAAAGAAGTCCTTCGGCTACACAAGTACTAGCAATTGTAACTCTTCTTCCTGTCGGTGGGACCCTTTTTTGCCTAGCTGGCATTACCCTTTTCGGCACTTTGATTGGGCTTGCTGTTGCTACCCCTGTTTTTCTCCTCTTTAGCCCAGTTCTTGTACCTGCTGTTCTCACATTTGCCCTTGCTGTTGCTGGTTTCTTCACTTCTGGTGCTTTTGGTGTTACTGGCCTTTCATCTCTCTCTTGGATTCTCAATTACTTTAGGCAAGGTATATAATGGGATTTAATTATTTGAATATTTTTTCACGGGAAAACATAGTCGCTCTCATCAAAATAATAACCAAAAAAAATATTTTTTTTGTGTATATATGCATTTTATATACAAATTTTATACATTTTTTCGGCTATCAACCAAATAGTTTTTGGGCGTGGACTAAAAAGTGGAAAAACCTTATTTTCACCGCACACTCTTTAAATTCTGTTCTACGTTAGTCCAATTGCCTAAATTTTGCCCCGTATGAGTTTCTTTTGAGAAGAATGGGCTAAATTTAAACTAGTTATAAGATGCATTTTCTTACAAATTTGACCGCTCGGCCAAATAACATATGCTAGTCAATTTACATAAATTACATACTTGCCCTCTTTTTTTCTTCTTTGGAGGGGCAGTTATACAGTATAAAAATCCCATGTTTTTTTTTTTCCGGATAAATTTATTAGTCCAACAGCGAGCTAACGGGAACAGAATGAAATGAATTATTTGCCTTAATTTAAAGAGTGGTTTCAAATTCGAGCATGGGATTATTTGCACCCTATGGCTTTATTTAGTTATTTGTATTTGCAACAGGTAAGTCCGTCCCAGAGAATTTGGATGCAGTGAAGAGACGCATGCAAGATGCTGCAGTGCAACTAGGACAGAAGACTAAGGATGCGGGACAAACAATTCAGAACAAGTCACATGAAGGGAAAGAAGGCGCCAGGACTACTTAGCTTGATCTTACTAATTACGACTATATTTTATGTTGAAATAAAATGCTTTAGTTTATGTGATGTAATGGTGTTGGTTTATTTTTGGGACATTTCATTTTTTATTTATCCAGGTTGGAAGTCTGTAGTTTTAATTTCCTATTGTTGTAAACCACAAAAAAAAATGAACATCTCAAGAGTATGTCTTTATGCTCCACCATTGTCCCATTGCAATTTGTTATATAGATTTCCTTTCATCTTAGTAAATGCAAATGGTTCAACTTATAGAATCATTCTTAATTTTTTTTTGGGAGCTCACGTTTCTCTATCCCTTGTTTTGTGACTAGAAAGAGAAAGCAAAAGTAGAGAAGTAAATAGAGAGAATTAAATATTGCTCATTCTAAAACCTCTATTTCAAAGTTGTGCATTAAATTGAATTCTTAGATTGAAAATATTGCTCATAGAACAGCGTGCCATAATTCCTATGTGTGTAACAGAGAATATGGTGTAAATAACTCGGCCTTCTCTAGCATAAAGTTGAGGAATAAAAGAGCTGATGTCGCATCTTTCATATACGAGGAATGCTTTTTTTTTTTTTTTTTTTTTTTTTTTTTTTTTTTTTTTTTTTTTTTTTTTTT
>MU690564.1:18887-37279 GCA_026770625.1 Nicotiana glauca
CCCCAGGGCCCACGTGGTCAAAACCCGAGGTTCGAACCAAAACCCAGTTACCCATTTCCCCGAGGAACTCAACTATATAATTTTTTTTGGAATCGGACCCCAAATTGAGGTCCAAAACCCCCAGTTTTAGAAACCCTATGTCCTACCCTAAGTTCCCAATTTCCTCCATTTAAAATCTTTGTTTTGAAGTTGAAATTATGTTTAAGGATGATAAGGGGTAAAGAAAATAAGTTAGAAATTACTTACCAATCGTTTTGAAGAAGAAGAATCATTTGGGAAATCGCCTCTTATGTTTTAGGTCTTGAAAAAGTGTAAAACGACTAAAAATCTCGGATTTATATGCTTCACTGAAGGCCCGGCGCGGACCGTACAAAAATGTCCCGTGGCCGCGCCAAGGAAGGGGGGGGGGGACGACTCTCTGAATCTACCCAGCGCGGACCGCACGATTTTGGTGCGCGGCCGTGCTGGTGGACTTGCACCTGGGCCTTCTCTGAATCTTCCAGCGCGGACCGTGCAAAAATGACCGCGGCCGCGTTGGTCGAACTTAAGCCAATGGCCTCTCTGAACCTGGCCACGCGGATCGCATAGAAATGTACCGCGGCCGCGTGGCTTCCAGCGCAGACCGCACGGAAATGACCGCGGCCGCGCTGGGGCCTGCAACACTGCAACATATGATACTTTTAAGCCTAAGGCCTCCCGGGACCTACTCAAAACTCACTCGATCCCTCGGGGCTCCAAACCAAACATTCACATAACTCCAACAACATCCTACGGACTTACTCGCGCGATCAAATCGCCAAAATAACATCATTTACATAGAATCGAGCCTCAAAACTCATGATTTTCATTTCAAAGTTCTTTAACTTTCTAACTTGGAACTCATAGTCCGAAACACGTCAAACGACGTCCGATTTCGACCAAATTTCACAGGAAGCGCTTAACGCATATTTAAGACCTGTACCCGGCGTCGGAACCAAAATATGAGCCCGATACCTATATTTGCTAACTCATTTTCATTTCTATTTTTCCTTAATAATTTCAGAAAATAATTTAACAGAAAAATTCTTTTACCGGGGTTCTGGACCTCGAATTTCGACTTCGGGCACATGCCCGAGTCCCATATTTTTCTACGAAACTCTCGGGACCGTCACATCATCGGTCTGGGTCTGTTTACCCAAAATGTTGATCAAGGTCAACAATATCAATATTAATATCATAATTCTTCAAATTTTTCACAGAATTCATATATTTTAACAAAACAAATTTTCTGGCTTCATGCCTGGACTATGCACGCAAATCGAGGCAATCAAAAGTGAAGTTTCCAAGGCCTCGGAAGCGCGGAAAAGGGAGAAAATGCGGTGATGACCCCTTTGGGACGTCATATTCTCCACCTTTAAAACAACCGTTCGTCCTCGAACGGACAAAAGAAAGAAGTACCTGAGTCAGGAAATAGATGAGGGTAACGGCTCCGCATATCAGACTCGGACTCCCAGGTCGATGACTCAGGAGGCTGACCTCTCCACTGAACACGCACTGAAGGAAAACTCTTCGACCTCAACTGTCGAACCTGCCGGTCTAGAATAGCTACCGGCTCCTCCTCGTAGGACAGATCCTTGTCCAACTGGACAGTGCTGAAATCTAACACGTGGGTAGGATCTCCGTGATACCTCCGGAGCATAGACACATGAAACACTAGATGCACGGCTGACAAGCTAGGCGGCAAGGAAAGTCTATAAGCCACCTCTCCCACTCGATCAAGAATCTCAAACGGACCAATGAACCTAGGGCTAAGCTTGCCCTTATTCCCAAATCTCATCACGCCCTTCATAGGCGATACACGGAGCAATACTCACTCACCAACCATGAAAGCTACATCTCGAACCTTGCGATCCGCATAACTCTTTTGCCGCGACTGAGCCGAACGAAGCCTATCCTGAATGATCTTTACCTTATCCAAGGCCTCCTGGACTAAATCTGTACCCAATAACCGAGCCTCTCCCGGCTCAAACCATCCGACTGGAGACCGACATTGCCTACCATACAACGCCTCATAAGGAGCCATCTGAATGCTGGACTGGTAGCTGTTGTTGTAGGCGAACTCTGCTAAAGGTAGAAACTGGTCCCAAGAGCCTCCAAAATCAATAACACAGGCTCGGAGCATATCCTCCAATATCTGAATAGTCCTCTCGGACTGACCGTCTGTCTGAGGATGGAATGCTGTACTCAACTGAACCTGGGTGCCTAACTTCTGCTGAACTGCTCTCCAAAAGCGCGAGGTAAACTGCGTACCTCGGTCTGAAATGATAGATGTCGGCACCCCATGAAGGCGAACAATCTCTCGGATGTAGATCCCAGCTAATCTCTCCGATGAATAGGTGGTGGCAACAGGAATGAAATGTGCTGACTTGGTCAGCCTATCAACAATTACCCAAATAGCATCAAATTTCTTCCGGGTCACCGGAAGACCAGTAACGAAGTCCATGGTAATCCTCTCCCACTTCCAATCGGGAAGCTCAATCCTCTGAAACATACCACCAGGCCTCTGATGCTCATATTTGACCTGCTGAAAATTCAAACACCGAGCCACATATACAACAATGTCCTTCTTCATCCTACGCCACCAATAATGCTGCCGCAGTCCTGATACATCTTCGCGCCGCCCGGGTGAATAGAATACCGAGAACTATGGGCCTCCGCTAAGATCAAATCTCGAATCCTATCGACATTGGGCACACATACTCACCCATGCAACCTCAAAACACCATCCACATCCAAAGTCACCCCCGTGGCACCTCTACGCTTCACAGTGTCTCTCAGGACACATAAATGAGGATCATCAAACTGCCGATCACGGATACGCTCCAATAATGAAGAACGAGCGATAGTGCAAGATAAAACTCGGCTAGGCTCAGAAATGTCCAACCTCACAAACCGATTGGCGAAGGCTTGAATATCCAAAGCAAGCGGTCTCTGGCTGACCGGAAGATAAGCAAGACTACCCATGCTGGCTGACTTCCTACTCAATGTATCCGCCACCACACTGGCTCTCCCTGGGTGGTACAAAATAGTAACATCATAATCCTTTAATAGCTCTAACCATCTCCGCTGCCTCAAGTTCAACTCTTTCTGCTTGAACAAGTATTGCAAACTCTTGTGATCAGTGTATACCTCACACGTCACACCATATAAGTAATGCCTCCAAATATTCAAAGGATAAACAATGGCTGCCAACTCTAGATCATGGACTGGGTAATTCTTCTCGTGAATCTTCAACTGCCTCGAAGCATAAGTAATGACCCTGCCATCCTGCATCAATACTGCGCCAAGCCCAATACGAGAAGCATCACAATAAACTGTATAAGGCCCTGAACCTGTGGGCAACACCAATATCGGTGTCGTAGTCAGAGCTGTCTTGAGCTTTTGAAAACTCTCCTCGCACTCGTCTGACCACCTGAACTGGGCACCCTTTTGGGTCAACCTGGTCATCGGGGCTGCTATAGATGAGAACCCCTCCACGAACCGTCGATAATAACCGGCTAGCCCCAAGAAACTCCGAATCTCAGTAGCTAAAGCTGGTCGAGGCCAATTCTTGACTGCCTCAATCTTCTTCGGGTCCACCTGAATGCCCGCTGCTGATACTACATGACCCAAAAATGCAACTGAACTCAACCAGAACTCGCACTTCTAGAACTTGGCATACAACTGGCTATCCTTCAAAGTCTGAAGAACCACTCTGAAGTGCTGCTCGTGCTCCTCCTGACTGCGGGAGTACACAAGAATATCATCAATGAAGACTATCACGAACAAGTCTAAATAAAGCTTGAACACTCCGTTCATCAACTCCATAAATGCTGCTGGGGCATTGGTCAACCCAAATGACATGACCAAAAACTCATAATGCCCGTACCGAATGTGAAATGTTGTCTTAGGGACATCAGACGCCTTAATCCTCAGCTGATGATAGACTGATCTTAAATCTATCTTTGAAAACACCTTCGCACCCTGCAACTGGTCAAACAAATCATCAATCCTCGGCAGTGGATACTTGTTCTTTATTGTCACCTTGTTCAACTGACGGTAGTCAATGCACATTCTCATCGATCCATCCTTTTTCTTCACAAATAGAACTGACGCACCCCAAGGAGAAACACTAGGCCTGATGAAACCCTTCTCAAGCAAATCTTGCAACTGATCCTTTAACTTTTTCAGCTCTGGCAGGGCCATACGATACGGCGGGATAGAAATGGGCTGCGTGCCTGGAGCCAGATCAATACAAAAATCAATATCCCTGTCGGGCGGCATACCCGGCAGGTCTGAAGGGAAAACCTCTGGAACTCCCAAACAATAGGAACTGAGTCAATAGAAGGAACCTCTGTGCTGGAATCACGAACATATGCCAGATAGGCTAAACAACCCTTCTCGACCATACGTCGAGCCTACACATAAGAAATAACACTGCGGGTGGCATACCCCGGGGGTCCCTCTCCACTCCAATCGGGGCAAATCTGTCAAAGTCAAGGTCACGGTCTTGGAGTGACAATCCAAGATAGCACGATACGGGGACAACCAATCCATCCCCAATATAACATCAAAATCCACCATGTCTAAAAGCAATAAATCAACACGGGTCTCAAGACCCTCCAACACTACCACGCAGGAACGATGAACTCGGTCGACCACTATAGAATCACCCACCGGTGTAGATACATAAACAGGAATACCCACAGCATCACTAGGCATAGCCAGGTAGGGTGCAAAATAGGACGACACATACAAATACATAGACCAAGGGTGAAATAGCACTGAAGTATCTCTAATACAAATCAGAACGGTACCTGTAATGTCTGCACCTGAAGACTCAGCCTCTGGCCTAGCTACTGGCTGGCCTATACCTCTGGCGACCTAAACTCCACCTCTAAGACCTCTACCTCCACCTCTAGCACCTCTGCCACCGCCTCTAGCTGGCTGGGCAGGCTGTGGAACCTTCGGCACCTGAATCATAGCACGAGAACTCTGATGCTGGAAGCTGCCATAAACTCGAGGGCAATATCTGACAATATGCCTCGGATCACCACAAGCATGGCAAGACCTTGTCTGCTGCGGCTGAGCACCCCTCAAC
Organism: Nicotiana glauca; assembly: GCA_026770625.1. Classification (NCBI taxonomy): domain Eukaryota; kingdom Viridiplantae; phylum Streptophyta; class Magnoliopsida; order Solanales; family Solanaceae; genus Nicotiana; species Nicotiana glauca. The sequence goes on from MU690564.1 coordinate 24,007, forward strand.
CTCGGACAAACCCTCCTGTTGTAACCATACTCACCACACCCATAACATCTACATAAATGCTACAGCTGAGGGAACTGAGGTTGACCCTGTCGACCTGAATGACCACCTGAAGTACCATGAGTGACATGGGGAGCTGACTGAAAGGGCCTGGGAGGATGGCCTCCACCATAAGTAACTCTTCCTCCAGACGAGGTATCACTGAACCATCCTGCATGATGGGGCCTCTTATCCGACCTATGACTGCCTCCCTATGGCAGGACCACCTCAACTCTATGGCCCACATTGGCCGCCTCCTGAAAAATGATCTTACTCCCGGCCTGAGCCTCTGTACCCGGCTGATCTGCCACCGCTGGCTGAACTCCTCGAAGCAAACCCACTCGGATGACACTCTCCACGCAGCCTACCAATTGGACAAGAGCATCCTGAAGAACTGGGATGGCAATGAACCCCTCTGGGACTTGAGCTGGGCCCACCGGAACTGCTAGAACGGGAACCTCCTCCTTAAAACTGACCTGAGGCTCCGCCACTGGGACCGTTGTTGGGGTCTCGGACTGTGATGCGGTAGATAAAGAAGCATGGGTTCTTGCCATCTGCGAAAGAACAGAGTAGAAGTTCAACCGGTGTTTGAGAAACAAAACCGCACGACATGAAAGAATAAAGTGAGATTTTCCTAACTCCGTAGTCTTTGGGGGATAAATACAGACGTCTCAGTACCGTTCCCTCAGACTCTACCAAGTTTGTCCGTGAGTAGCGAGACCTATGCAACCTAGAGCTCTGATACCAACTTGTCACGACCCGAATTTCCCACCATCGGGGGTCGTGATGGCGCTTACTGTCGGAGCTAGGCAAGCCAAATACTCAAACCTTTCGAAAAACAACACAACAGTAACAACAATAGTAAACCTTTAAATGAAAGCGGAAGTCCTTTATAACATAAGTAAATGAAACCCCAAAATGCGGAAGTTTAATATATCACTACCCAAGACTGGAGTCGCTATCTCATGAACTACTAAAGAATACTACAACCAAACTGAATAGAAAGAAAATACATATGTCTGTCTCGGTACAATGAAAACAAACTGAAAACATGGAAAGGGACTCCGGCCTGCGAACGCCAGCTAGACTACCTCGTAAGTCCATGGACTGAAACCAGCTCTCGATCAATATCCTACTGCTGTGGTCCAAAATCTGCTCCGGTACCGTGATCTGTGCAAAAGAGCACAGAAGTATAGCATCAGCACAACCGAACCCATGTGCTGGTAAGTTCCTGGCCTAACCCCGGCAAGGTAGTGACGAGGCTAGACAGGACTACCAAACCAACCTGTGCAGTTCAATACATATATATGCAACAAAAGGAACGAACACTGAAATTAAGCAGTTATGAGGGAGGGAGGCATACTATGGGGGAGTACTGTCCGGATATAAAATCAATAATTTAAGTAAGAAACAGGGCAATAATAGTAATTAATGAGAGCCGGAAAATCAACAATTGCACGGCATCAACCTTCGTGCTTTTACTCTCATTCTCACAAAAAGCAATCAAATAAAGTGCACGGCACAACCCTTCGTGCTTTCTCTCACATGACTCTCATATCATGGCACAGAATGATCCTTCGTGCAATTATAATCAAATCAGAGCACGGAATGTACCTTCATGCAATAAGTAATCAAAACATGGCACGGAATGTTCCTTCGTGCATAAATAATCAAACATGACACGGAATGTTCCTTCGTGCATAAATAATCAAAACATGGCACGGAATGACCCTTCGTGCATAAATAATCAAAACATGGCACGGAATGTTCCTTCATGCATAAATAATCAAAACATGGCACGGAATGTTCCTTCGTGCGTAAATAATCAAAACATGACACGGAATGACCCTTCGTGCATAAATAATCAAAACATGGCACGGAATGACCCTTCGTGAATTATCACTCTTCCTCACCCAAACAATAATCACAACCAAACGGGCAAGGGAAATAAACAATAATAAGAAATGTCCCAGCAAAGGAAAACACAAATAAACAACTAAATCCCTGAAAGGGAACAACATTTAGTATATTTAAACCATCCCGGCAAGGGATCAATCACAACCCCTTTCAATACTTTCATCTCCTACTCAGTGGTATTTATTATTCGAGCCAACGCTCCAAAGTATTAATATTTCATGATTTATCCTCAAACTCTTCACATTATGTAGTCATCATTAGTTATCTTAGAAGAGTTCCAAATTATCTCAATACAAGTACAAACAAGGACCCACGGTCATGCTAGACTCCGGTGTATAGATACTCGTCACCATGCCTATGCACCGCACTCGATCAATTAGCAAATAGCAATTATAACAATCTAATCCTATTCCCTCAAGCCAAAGTTAGATCAAACACTTATCTCAAATGCTCCAAAGGTCCACTCAAGCCTCTAGAATAGCTTTACCCCTCGAATTCACCACAAAACCACTCGAATCTAGTCACAAATTACTTGAATGTATCAACAAAATGCTAATTGAATCAACTTGAATGCATAAAATGATTTTCCCAAAGTTTTACTCAAAAATTCCCAAAACGTCCCCGGGCCCACGTGGTCAAAACCTGAGGTTCGAACCAAAACCCAGTTACCCATTTCCCCCAGGAACTCAACTATATAATTTATTTTGGAATCGGACCCCAAATTGAGGTCCAAAACCCTCGATTTTAGAAACCCTATGTCCTACCCTAAGTTCCCAATTTCCTCCATTTAAAATCTTTGTTTTGAAGTTGAAATTATGTTTAAGGATGATAAGGAGTAAAGAAAATAAGTTAGAAATCATTTACCAATCGTTTTGAAGAAGAAGAATCGTTTGGAAAATTGCCTCTTATGTTTTAGGTCTTGAAAAAGTATAAAATGACTGAAAATCTCGGATTTATATGCTTCACTGAAGGCCCGGCGCGGACCACACAAAAATGTCCTGCTGCCACTCCAAGGAAGGGGGGGGGGGAACGACTCTCTGAATCTGCCCACCGCGGACCGCACGATTTTGGTGCGCGGCTGCGCTGGTGGACTTGCACCTGGGCCTTCTCTGAATCTTCCAGCGCGGACCATGCAAAAATGCACCGCGCCTGTGCTGGTCGAACTTAAGCCAATGGCCTCTCTGAACCTGGCCACGCGAACCGCATAGAAATGTACAGCGGCCACGTGGCTTCCAGCGCGGACCGCGCAGAAATGACCGCGGCCGTGCTGGGGCCTGCAACACTGCAACATCTAATACTTTTAAGCCTAAGGCCTTCCGGGACCTACTCAAAACTCACCCGAGCCCTCGGGGCTCCAAACCAAACATTCACATAACTCCAACAATATCCTACGGACTTACTCGCGCGATCAAATTGCCAAAATAACATCATTTACATAGAATCGAGCCTCAAAACTCATGATTTTCATTTCAAAGTTCTTTAACTTTCTAACTTGGAACTTATAGTCCGAAACACGTCAAACGACGTCTGATTTCAACCAAATTTCACAGGAAGCGCTTAACGCATATTTAAGACCTGTACCGGGCGTCGGAACCAAAATACGAGCCCGATACCTATATTTTCTAACTCATTTTCATTTTATTTTTCCTTAATAATTTCAGAAAATAATTTAACAGAAAAATTCTTTTATCGAGGTTCTGGACCTCGGATTTCAACTCCGGGCACATGCCCGAGTCCCATATTTTTCTACGGACCTTCCGGGACCGTCACATCACCGGTCTGGGTCCGTTTACCCAAAATGTTGATCAAGGTTAACTATATCAATATTAATATCATAATTCTTCAAATTTTTCACAGAATTCATATATTTTAACATAACAAATTTTTCGGCTTCGCGCTCGGACTACACACGCAAATCGAGGCAATCAAAAGTGAAGCTTCCAAGGCCTTAAAAGCGCGGAAAAAGGGAGAAAATACGGTGATGACCCCTTTGGATCGTCACAGCTTCTGTGCCTTCTCTCAACCACCCTATTTTGTTGGGGTGTATATACACAAGAGCTCTGATGAAGGATACCCAGACTTTGCAACAGATGTTGAACTTGATCATTCACAAATTCAGTCCCATTGTCAGTTCTAAGGCACTTGACTGCAGTTTTGAACTGATTTGCCACCATAGTTAGAAAATTCTTTAAAACTACTACTGTATCTGCCTTAGTAGTCAAAAGAAAGATCCATATATATTTAGAGAAATCATCCACCAATGTTAAGAAGTATCTCTTACCATCATGAGTGGGTGATCTATATGGACCCCACACATCTGTATGAACAAGATCAAAACTAGATGTAGAGAAGGAAGTACTAGATGGAAAAGGTTATCTTGGTTGTTTTGCAATAGGGCATACAGTACAGTGGTGATGTTCAGTTCTAAGTAGACCTTCAAGGTTATGTAATTTCTGTAACACCTTTAGAGGAGCATGTCCTAATCTTCTATGCCACAAGGAAGAATCAGTACATGAACTAACATTATTTAGACTACCCGTCTTATTTGTACTAACAGTAATATTTGCACTTGGTGATGTATGATAATCAGGAACATGTCTGTCTGCAGCCTTGAGGATGTAGAGTCCAAGCTCCTCTCTACCAATCCCCAGAACCTTTCCACTGAAGAGTTCCTGAAACACACAAAAGTCAGGAAAGAATGCCACTAAGCATCTTAGCTCTTTTGTGATCTTAGACACTGACAGTAAGTTATACTTGAAGTCTGGAATATGGAGAATGTTCTTTGTTTTCTTATTCCTGAAGAAAGAACAGATTCCAGTGTGTGTAATAGAGGTCTGTTCACCAATAGGTAATTAAATCTTATTTTTATCCTTCTCTGACACTTCTTCATAAGAGTCCAACAAATTCAAACTATGCACTATATGATTAGAAGCTCCTGTGTCTACTATCCAATTATGATCCATCAAGGTTGACATAAAGGCATGTAAAATACCTGTTGTCTCTGAAGTAGCTGAGTTGGCAACAAGTTCAACTTCTTTATCCTTGTTCAGCATCTGTAGAATTTGCCGATATTGTGCTGGAGTGAAGAACTGAGCAGGAGCAGGATAGTTGACTTGAGAACCTTGTACCTCTGAAGATACACTTTTGTAGTTATTCTCCATGGGATCCAGATTACTATTCACATTGTTTACCTAGGCATTGAAAGATCCTCCTCTTCTCTTGTTCTTGAAATCACTAGGATATCCATGAAGTTTGAAGCAGACTTCCCTTGTATGACCTCTACCCTTACAGTAGTCACATTGAACTGGTTTCTTGTTAAAGGAATTCCTAGGTTTGTAACCTCCAGAGTAATTAGTATTGGTGTTAGTGTAGCCTCCAGCATTATGATATCCTCCATGTTACCATGTTAAGAGTTCAGCTATGGCGGTTGTTGAATCAAAAGAAAGAAGGAGTAATGAGAAGAAGAGTGAAGAAGCAGACAGTTACTTCATTTCAGAGAAGAAAGTATATACACTGTTACATTGATTCTAGGCGACGGTAGTATATATATATACAATCTACTAACTCCAACTAACTCTAACTACTTACTATGGTTAAGTATCTAACTAACACACTAAATGTAGTTAAGTTACATATATGATAGCCACTTCTCTCAACAGAAAAAAGTAATTAATTCATTCTTGAAGTCTGGAAAAATTACTTATTTTGGACCACGAGGAAAAAAAACTAAAAAATCACTTATTCTGCACTCAAGATGAAGACATGTGAGTGGTTATCCCTGATTTTGCTAACTTTTTTATATGCGTACCCATCCTCTCCATTTTATAGTGCAAGATAAGAATAAAGAACAAAAGCATCCAACCAAATGAGGGAAGCAAATCAATGCTTAAGTAAAATTCTTCGTCACAGACACGGTCTATATTTTTCTGGTACATTATGGTTAACCTGTGTTTGTAGAGGTGACCTTTTCCCAAGCATTTGTGGCTGCTTCCAGCCTCTACTGTAAGCATTTTTAGCTATCTGGAGAATGAAAGACAGACTTCACAAACAGTCCCTCCACATCAAGAAGATTGGAGGGATCAAAGTACGAGGAGGCAGCTCATCTAATTATTGTGCGAATTAAATATTTTAAAAGGCTTAATGGCTTCTAGATCACTTAAACTTGCATCGAATTTTAAATCCGATACATGAACTTTCGATTTTCCCATTTTAGCACCCCCAACTCAATAAAAATACTTATAAACCCCTCCCTTAGAGCGTGTATTTCAATTGCCTGACATGAATACCGCGTCAGATACTAAGACCATTATTGTTTAACATTTGTAATATCTGGGTCCCATCCATTTTAAAATCAATATACCAAATTTTTTATTTTTGTTCTCTTTCCTTTCTTCTTCACCATAGCTCCACCAAAACCTTCCCTTCCCCACCACTATTTCCAATGGTAAAAGTTCAAATATGATCCATTCATATCCTAGTATATATCTTCCAAACCTCAATCTAGAAATTAGCCCAAAGAAGTTATCAGATCTTCTAAAAAAATATCAAAACTACTCCGACAAAGTTTCCACCGGAAAAAATAGCATCTCGGTTGCACTCGTCAAATCAAAATTAATAGACCTCCTTGAGCACCTATTACTTCTCACCCCTGAAAAATTTCAGTAATTTGGCAGTCTAAATCGTCCAAAGAAGATCGCGAAAATTTTGTTACCACCATGCCTTCCGTCAAACTGAGAAATGAGATAGACCAACCAACGCTAAAATGATTAGTTTGCAGAGAATTGAAGACTGGCCAAGGGATTGTTCAAAGTCGCAATGAAGAGAAAGAAGGTAGGGGTAAGGGATGGGGAAGCAACTGTGGGGAGAAAGACATTGGGAGGGAGGGTTAAGGAAAAAGATAAGATATGGGGTTACGGGGAGGGATTTAGATTTCAGGATTTTTTTATTTTTTATTTGTTTGTCTTTTATTTATTTTTTCTTTTTTTATTCAGATTTAAAGGGAGTGACGCTCTTTTTCTGCGTGATTAACACGCACTTTGACCACGTCAGCTGTGTTGCTGCCACATAAGCATAGTCAAAGGTCAAAGGTGTTCATTTATAAGTAATCGATTGAGTTGAAGTGTTAAAATAGGAAAATTAAAAGTTCAAATATCGGCTTTAAAATCCGGTGCAAGTTTTGGTGGCCAAGAAGCCATTTCGCCATTTTAAAATAAATAGTACATATTTAAGAATTACATAAATGTACTTATATTTACATATTTTAAAGTAAATATATTTTTAAAATGCTGACAAATTTGCTTTCAAAGAATTAATGGATTGACTCCAAATAGTAATGGTGTCATTAAAAGACAGGAGGGGTTGCTCTGATGGCAAGTAACCTCTACTTCCAACCAAGAGGTTGTGAGTTCGAGTCTCCCCAAGAGTAAGGTGGGAAGTTCTTGGAGGGAAGGATGTCGAGGGTCTATTTGAAAACAGCCTCTCTACCCCAGGGTACGGATAAGGTTTGCGTACACACTACCCTCCCCAGACCCCACTAAGTGGGATTATATTGGGTTGTTGTTGTTGTACTTTCTTATTGAAGCATTGGTAATTTTTTAAATCTTTTTTATGCATATGTTGTTACTGCAGTGATTTTTTTTAAAACACCTCAATCTCTCAATTGAATTTATAGAAAAGGGTGATAACATTTCACAATGGTAAAAAGATTTAGATAAATAGATAAAAGTAGATAACTTTTATACAGAGAATTAGGAAAAAAATATAAATATTTGTCTGGTTGATTGAATGGTCTTGATGGGGAAGAGAGAAAGAAAAAAATTGAAAACGAAAATAAATACTACATATTGTACCATGAAGGAGGAAGCCACACCAATTTGCACAAAAAAAAAAGGAAATAAATGAAAAGAAAAAAGAGATAAAAGAAAGAGGAAAACATAGAGAAAACACGGAAGAAGGAGAGAAATAAAGCTAAGAAAATTAGTAATAACATGCCAATTGATTCGGTAGTTAATGGCTTTATGAAAAGAAAAAAGAGATAAAAGAAAGAGGAAAACATAGAGAAAACACGGAAGAAGGAGAGAAATAAAGCTAAGAAAATTAGTGATAACATGCCAATTGATTCGGTAGTTAATGGCTTTTGCAAATTTTGGATTCAAGTTTCTTTCCTTTATTATAAAGTAATATGAAAAACTTTTGATCATAAATATCTTTCAATACTTATGCTCATACTTAGTAGTTAAACTAAATGTGAAATTTTTCCTTCTTTTTCTAAAAATGAATTGAGTAATTGTTAGCCTTCTTCTTATTTGTATTCTTTAATAGTAGTTTAACATTGTGCGTTTTGAAGATAAAAGAATAATATTTGAGCAATATAATAAATATTGTGAGCGAACCAATAATATATTCTTTTATGTTCTCATGGGAATACGTCGAGACTTGGAAATATCAACTTTTACCATTTAATTTTTGGAAGGCTTGACTACTTCTTGAGAATTATATCTGAGTTAAATGCAACTCGGCTCTAATTTCAGCATTCTTGTCGGTTTTTTTCTCTAGAGTTTTTTCTCTGCCTTCTCTCTAACTTTTTAACATACTAGTTCTGCCATGAAAGTTTAAAATACCATAGCCAGCAACTCACCAATCCCTTCGAAACCACCAGATATTCACCATCTAACCGATATCGCACCTGCATCAACATTACCCACCTCCCAAGCAGAGTCTCAACCTAGTTTCAGGGAGAAATTACTTGTAAGCGAATAAATAATTGAGATTGACATGAACCTTCAGAAAAATGAAGATGAACCAGAAATCACTGAAGCAATATCTTCCAAAAGCGACCTCAGTTGTTTAACCAGTACAATAAGAGCTATTCATCTATCTACCACAGAAAGAGAAAAACTACACTCCACATGGAAATACTCACTTATCATCAAGCTCTTTGGAAAGAGAATTATATATCTCTATCTAAAAATAAAAGTACAAGAACTATGAAAACCCACTAAGCAACTCCCACTAATCGAACTGGGATCTGACTACTTCATAGTAAAATTCACAAAAGAGGAAAATATGAACAATGTACTCAGAAATGGGCCTTGGTTTGTCAACGGCCATTTCCTCTCTGTGAAGAAATGAGAATCCGATTTTGTAGCTGCTAAAGCAAACAAACGTATGCAGCTGTCTGGGTGCGTCTGCCTCAGTTACCAACGGAGTACTATGATGGAAATCTGCTCAAACGGATAGGAAATTCAATAGGCACCCTACTGAAGATTAATGCATGCACTAGCTCCACTCTGAGAGTAAGATATACACGTCTATGCATCCCGGTTCCACTAGAAGAACCAGTCATCACATGCATCCAAATAGACTCCCATCTAAAACAAATTATCTACGAAGGAGAAGGTTTTCTTTGTAAGCACTGTGGGAGATTAGGCCACACAAACAACTACTGCCCAGCACCAACGCTATACAACACCCACCCTAGAGCCAACGCACGACAAGCAAGAAGCAGATCGAGCAGTGTCAAAACAACAACAACTCACACCAAGGCCACTGGACGGCGAACAACAAAGCCTATGAATGGCACACAGTCTCATTCACCAGGAAAAGAATAAAAAAAATTCTACGCAGGAAGTAAAGAATACCATCAAGGAGAAGAAGTTACAAACCACTCCAGGTATTGGTGTTAATAATTATTCAAGAGATCAAGGTATACCCCTTCACTCAAAAACTATGGGTTGTAAGCCTAAAACTAATAGGACTCTATTTAATTATCAGTGTCTAAATTATTATGATGAATAAACCATTACTCCATTGACACCCAATATCGTTATTAACATGGAACTGTCACGACCCAATTCCCTAACTAGTCGTGATGGCGCCTTTCGTGAGGACAAGGCCAGCCAACAGAACAACAACGCCTCTTTCAAAATTATTAAACATAAATAATTAGATAAATACAACTAAATGATAATAATAATCAATATTTACAACCCAACACAGCCCGACCGGGGTGTCACAAGTCACGAGCATCTAAAGAAGTCCAAACACTGCTACAGGGCCAATAATATACAAACAAAATCTGGAATCAAAAGACAGAGTCCGGTGCCGCGAACGCTGGCGGTCACCTTGCTCAGTTACAATAGCAATACCTTCAACCAGCTCAAACCCGCTACCGGGTGAATAATACCTGCATCTGCATGCGAGGTGCGGGGAGTAAAGTGAGTACTCCAACTCAGTGAGTAATAAAAGTAAATAATAACTGAGTAGCAAGAAATCACGTAAAGCAACCAACATGCTGTATAGAAGCTGGGTACAATTCTCTGAGAAAACAGTAAAATCTGTGAAATCTTTAGAAATACCTTGGCTTAATTCAAATCTCTTTTGAAAGTGATCTTTTCAATAATTACGAAATTGATTTCGAACAGTCAGTGCTGATAAGCACAGAAAAATCCGCCCCTCGGGCACAATTACCACAGTATAACAGGTAAAAATACAAGTAAATATGCAAGATGAGCACATCAAAGTTCTCCCCTCGGGCAATATCTCAAAAATAGTTCCGGCCCCTCGGGCATAATTTATGTTACTGGTCAGTCATTGTTACCTGATCGGTCAGTCATTGTTACCTGACCAAAAATGCGTGTTACAGTGCCATTGTTACCACTGGTCAGTCATTGTTACCTAACCAAAACGCGTATAATAGTGCCATTGTTACCACTATCTAAAATTTGTCCGTTCTAGATGGGTACCCACGCTCACTGTGGGTGTGCAGACTCCAGAGGGGCTCCTACAGCCCAAGCGCTATCAATAAGGCCTGAAAGCCTGAACATATCAATATGAGGCCTGAAAGCCTCCTCACAATACACTCGAGGCCTGAAAGCCTCCTCACAATACACTCGAGGCCTGAAAGCCTCCTCACATCACTCAACATATCCTCACATATGGCCCTCGGCCTCAATCAGTCCAAAAATAATCATAAGCCCCTCGGGCATCAGTAAAACAATAATGCTCAGCTCAAACAATGGTTCAATATCAGTTAAAAACTCAAGGTTGAGTAAAAATATAGCTGAGTTCATGAAACAGTGTAATTCAAATAGACTGAATTCAAATAATATTTCAAATAGTGAGGAAAACGGTAATGATAGCTCATAATGAGTTCAAACAGTCGGCAATAAGCCCCAATTATGGCAATAAGCCCAAGTCATAGTGAAAAAAACAGCAAGTCATAGTGAAATACGCGGTAAAATCAACAACCAGGACGGACCAAGTCACAATCCCCAACAGTGCTCTACCCCACGCTCTCTATCCGGCGTGCAAGTCACCTTAATATAGCACTACGGGTGCAAATTCGGGGTTTCAAACCCTCAGGATATCATTTACAAGTATTACTCACCTCGAACCGGTGAAATCTCTAGCCCGCAACGCTTTTGCCCCTCAAACCGGCCTCCACGCACGTCGTATCTAACAAAAATCAGAGCGAATACATCACCAATATGCTAAGGGAACAATACCCAATCGAAAATAATTGAGAAATAGCAAAAATCTCGAAACTAGCAAAACCCGAGCCCCGGGCCCGCTTGTCGAAAAAAATTACAAAACTCACATTACTGAATTCCTCGTCTCGCCACGAGTTCATACATGCCATGAACTCCCAAATCCGAGCTCAAATGACCTATCAAATCCCAATTTGAAATATTAAAAACTCAAGCTCTAGCTTTACCCCTTTATGGTGAATTTCAACTAATTTTCATGTTAAATCTATCATAATTTCATGTATTTAGGTCAAGGAACTTACCTTCAATCACACCTAGTCGAAATCCCTCTTCAAATCCGTCCAATAGCTCTCAAGCTGGTTCAAAAATGGAGGAAATAATATAACCCTCGCGGAGCAAAAATGAATATAAAACTCCTACTGGCTTTAGGGGTTTCCGCTTCTTCGGTCCCCACGCTCGCTTCCGCGTGACCGCTTCTGCGGTTTTTTTGTTTGCTTCTGTGGAATTTCATTAAATCACCAGAGCTGCTTCTGCGGCAAAATTACCCGCTTCTGCGAAATCTCACGTCTATGCCCAAACCGCTTTTGCGACTTCGTGTCCGTTTCTGCGGACTCGCTTGGGCGAAAAGACTTCTGCTTCTGCGGAACTACCCAACTCAGCATTAAATCGCTTATGCGACCAATCCCTCGCTTCTGTGGAACCGCTTCTGCAGTCCATTTCCGCAGAAGTGAGCATACCAGATACCAGCAAACATCTGCCACTTTCTCAACTTGAATTTCATCCCGTTAACCATCTGAAATCACCCCGAGGCCCCCGGGACCTCAACCAAAGGCACCAACATATCCCAAAACATCATACGAACTTGTTCCAATCATCAAAACACATCAAACAACACTAAAATCATCAATTCACATCAGATTCAAGCCTAAGTTTCTTCAAAAACTTTCGAAACACGCATTCTATCAAAAACCCAACCAAATGACGTCCGAATGACCTTAAATTTTGCATACACATCACAAATCACATATCGAAGTTACGGCAACTCTCGAAATTTCATTCCGACCTTCGGATCAAAATCTCGCCTATCAACCAGAATTTGCCAAAATACAAACTTCGCCAATTCAAGCCTAATTTTACATCGGGCCTCCAAAATCAATTCTGATCGCACTCCTAAGTCACAAATCATCTCCCGAAGCTAACCGAATCACCGGAAACCACATCCAAACCCTCTAACTCAATAGTCAACATCCGGTTGACTTTTCCAATATAAGCCTTCCTTAAAGAGAATAAATGTTCCATTTCCTACCAAAACCAAACTGATTCGACTCTAACTCACCAAATGCCGGTAATGAAACTTGAAGAAGCAATAAACAGGGAAAACGGAGCAGTAACACATGAGACGACGGGTCGGGTCGTCACATCCTCCCCAACTTAAACTAACGCCCGTCCTCGAGCGTACTGATCGTCGCAAACTCAACCCTTAGGAAGAGTGGGCGCAAATAACTTTTACCCGATAGTGGTTTTCGGGGTCAATTTCCTCAGGGAGCTTAATATTGGAGTCAAGTATTTGTGAAGACTAATAAAGTGATGTAACTTCTAATTTGGCTTCTAACATTTTTGGTTTTCTTTGATTATCGACTAAAGATATTGACTACAATTATGAACTAGATTATGCTAAATTATAATTCTAAGGTGTATGCAATAAGGAGAATACACTAGGGTCATAACACTTGCCTAGGTGAATAATTAACGGGTATAGAATTTCAATATAAGGATGACAATATGGGATATATGGATAATCGTTGCACTTAGCACTCACTCTCACACCTCTC
>MU690565.1:5225-22507 GCA_026770625.1 Nicotiana glauca
TAAATGGACTTGGACAATATAGTACATTCTCAAATTAAATTGTAATTGGACAATATAATACGTTTTCAAATTGAATTAGTAATAGATTTTTTTTAAGAAGTATATCCTAAAAGTAATAGGATTACATGGCTAAAAGTATTATTATACTAACAGTATTCCTAAAGGTAATCATGTAGGATTCATAACGTGTATTATGTCCTAAAATTAATAGAATTACAAGGCTAATATCTAGAATTATGGTTATGTCCTTCTATTGTGAGTTATTACGCTTAATATTAAAAAGGTTATTTTTGTAAACCAACATGCGTAAAAAATAAATAAAATGGCTTAAGCGATTCATGTACTTCTTTTTCTTTTGAAAAATAGAATTACTTAATTAATTATAATATAATATATTTTATTATACTTTCTTTGTACTTTTGATAAAAATACACTCTTTTTTAAAAAAGAAAGAAAGATGTTTAAGCAGTTATCTATTTATCTTTTTAAAAAAATAGAATTATTAATTTATAGAAATAGAATAATACATAATAGCATGTTTATCTTTCAAATACACGTTAGGCCTACCTCTTGCACAAAGAGGTCCCTTACATATTAGGATGCACAATTATTTGTTATACTTTGAAATTTGTAATATGCTTGCTTGTTTATTTGCTTACTTGCTATATTGCTTGATTGACTTTATTATTTTTACTAACGTCATTTGTTATTTTTCAGAAGAAAAGGTGTTGACTAATCCAACTTGCTTACATATTTATTTAAATGTATTTGTTCATATATTTTATCTTCTGCATATTTTTATATCATCCTCTTGACTTAATAATAATAATAATCAATCATTCCGCGCTTAACGCCCTTTAACGACTCTAGAGCACCGTTTAGGTATTTTCTTAGGCCCAGATTTCTCTTAGGTCCATTCCAATTCTTAGAGTCCAATTAAGATATCCTTTTATTTTTGAAGAAGGATCTTTTGCTCGCAAAATCTCTAACAAGATTTCATTAAAAATTGGCATAATATTTCGTAATTAGGCAATATATTTTTTCCTTTTAGTTTCGCTAGTTAAGGTTATTCGCGTTATTTTCTTAAAAATATAGTTACATATTTTTTAAATATTGCCACTCGTGCCTCACATAATTTTATACCTTCAATTTTCACACAGGCCTAAACCTCTATCTCCAATAATATAGAAATAAATAGGTTTCATAAAATATATTTAACATTTTACCTATGTCTTAGAATTTTCACCTTCGTGACAATTCATATTTTTCAAATTGGTAGATGTTCAAACTTGCGTTTGGTCAATTTACATTGTCAAGTTATTCTAATATTTTTACCTATTCAATTCAAGTGTCTGTATCGTCTTATTTCAGGTCATCGAGATTGACCTTCACACACCCGTTAATTTTAAGTCTTGGCATGTGAATCGAGGTACAATCCCATAAGTCTCAAAACGGTTGATACCGTATTCCGGGCCTCGACAATTTTATAATTTGCCAACACTAAAAAATAAAAATAATAATAGAGTCATTTCATGTCCAATTGACTCTTATATCCTAATTAAGTATCTTGATTCTGAGCCTGGCAATATTCAAACAGCCAAATATTTTTTTCAACGTCAAAATTATTTATCTCTGGCCTCTTTAAAATACAGTCTATATAAGACTCAGTCTCATTATAGCAAAATTTTCATTTATCTTCATAAAAGAAACTGGGGCAGATTTTTAGCACGCAGGTTGAGTATGCTCGAAAGGGACATCATGACATGGAGTAATAATAAATAAAAAAAACTTCCTAAATATTAGGGCAATTTTTTGAAAATTCTAGAGTCATGCAAGGAAAAGAACCTATGCTAGAGCTAAAGCTTTGATGTTCGAAATAAGTCAACTTTTCACAAATTTTAAATGAATTCGCTTCCTTGTCAACAAGTCTCTAGTGTTAGAGCTCTCCAGATAACAAGTTATTCTCGTCCATCCATTTTGCAATTTAGGCTATTATTTCCAGTTTAGGGCTCCTACTTAATCATATCATGAATTAATCTATCTAATTACATACTTTATTACTTTGTGCATTTATTTGATTATGATAAATATGCTAACACTTTACTTTTATTTTGTAAAAGTTTTATTTTTTCTTTAAAGGTTGCCTAGCATTGAACATTGTTTTGGCTGCGAATCTGCATAAAGAACAGGCTATAATGGTAGACCGTTTTGAAGAATTCAGTACCGATATGGGACTATTTCAATCATAGAATGATGGCACCAAGGCGAATGTGGTGCAAGAAAGAGTTGGTCAATTTGGGAAACACTTTCAGTCTGCTTCCAAATACAACCTCCACTTCCAGCTCCACCCAAAATATTTGCTCAACCATATCTCCTTAACCAACTCATACTTATACAATCTCTCCACAAATGCCAATAACCTACAATCCCAATCAAGTCGTGATGATTCTTAATACCCAACTTCCTATAACCACAACTCCATTTGAGGAGGACAAGCAAAACCAACTAGTTGTATGCTCGTATAAGAGATTTGAAAAATCAACCCAGCAGATTTGCCGTGAAAATTCGGGAAAAGAACTCCGTGATTTGAAGAAAGCCATTGGAGAAGAACTGCAATCAAAAAATCATCAAAGTCTAAGATATGAAGACTTATGCCTGCAGCTTGATGTAGAACTCCCACCGGGTTATTTGATAACGAACTTTAATACTTTCAATGGGAAGGGAAATCCCATTGCTCATCTAAAGGACTACTGTAGCAGATTACTTGGTATCAGGCACAATGAGGCAATTCGAATAAAATTATTTATTCAAAGCTTATCAGGACCGACACTAGTTTGGTACACAAAATAAGATTTTAACAAATGGCACACGTGGGATGATATGGCTCAAGATTTTGTAAAGCAATATGAGTTCAACCATGGAGTCGATCTAGACATGCATAGCCTGTGCAAAATAGAGAAAATTCCACATGAATCTTTTCAGGATTATGCAATCCGGTAGAGAGTTGAAGCTTCAAAGGTGCACCCTCCACTATCCGAGAAGGAGTTGATATCAATCTTTATTGACATTAAAGATGGCATATATTATGAAAAGCTGGCTACTGCGAATGTGCATAGTTTCTCGGACTTGATTAGAGTCGGGAACTTCCTAGAAAGCGGCATCAAAGAAGGAAAGGTTAGCATGCAAACTATCAATCATGCTTTACAACTAGAGATGCTAGAAAGTTGGAAAGATAAAGAGAAGGAAAATGCCTCAGTTACCATGACTATGCATCAACCGCAATGCCATCATGATCACCAGCTCCTGCAAAATCATGCCATCTTTAATGCCCGAAACATGCATCTCCAGCCTCCTCGCCAACGAAGCATTCAACATCAACATCATCAAGCACAAGTCGCTTCTCACCAATCAAAGAAAAGAAAGCCTCGCAACTTCACACCTCTGACTGAATCAATCTCTAGCATATTCGCTCGATTGAATGCCTCAGGAATTATGCAACCAAGAAAAGGAAGAATTTTCGACCCTTCACATCCTTATTCGACCCATCAAAGTATTGTTCTTATCATTCAAACGCTCAAGGCCATGATACAGAAGAATGCCTAGCATTAAAGCATAAGATCCAGAATATGATAGATGCTAACAAATTGCAAGTGCACCTACCAGTTGGAACAAACATGTCAAATGCAACTAGCAGCAACACAAGCAGTACCCCAAGCATGGTTAGGCATCCAAAGAAGAAACGTCGTCTGAACGAAGGTCAAGACTAGCTTCAACTACCTTGTTGGCATTATCACTTTGTTGCTATCACTCTAGGAGTTGCTATATTTTGTAATCATGCCTTACTTTTGCAAATGAACTATGTTTTAACCTGATTCCCATTTAAGAGGGGATACGTAGGCAACCTTATGGGTTCGGTCTCATTATAGTAAAAATCTTATTTACCCCAAAATCCAAAACCGGGGTAGATTTTGCAGGAGGATCCTCATCATTCGGCAAAGCTAAAAATGAAATCTCGAGCTACATATTTATTACAAGCGCAATAGCAAATTTCAGGAGCCATAGCAACAAGTTGCAGATCCAAAGCCAAACTTTAATATTCAATGCAAGGCAACCACTTTCTTTTATACTAATGAATTTTCTTTGAATAATGCAGGGGCATATTTTAACTATTCTTGAACAATATTACACGCTATCGCAAAGCTCAGCATCAAGTCAGAAGTTGCAAGTTTCATGCAAAGCAAAAGATGAACCCAAGCCAGCGCAAATCAAACTTTGAAACTTATAATTTTTCTTTGAGTGCAGGAATTTATTAATAGCAAAACTTCAATATGAAGATCCAACGATTGTTCGCATTGCACCGGAGTATTCACTACTACAAAGGCATTTTATCAAGCTCTGCATCGTACTATTTGTTATTACAAAATCATTGCACCAATCTATCTGTATTGCACAATCAATATATGTTACTTCGAAGTAACCATGCTAAGCTCTTCGCATCGCATTACACAACTATAGATCAAGCATCGCACTAAGCTTCTGCACCGCACCAATGCTTCAAATTGCAAATCAAACACTATGCATCTAGGTTCGTCCACCTAATAATAGGACAAAAAGGTCGTCCACCTGATAGTAGGACATGAGGTAGTCCGCCTGATTAATAGGACATGAGGTAGTCTGCCTGATAATAGGACATAAGGTAGTCCGCCTAATTAATTGGACATGAGGTCGTCCGCCTGATAATAGGACATTTATGCATTAAATATTTATGTTTATTCGCCTTTAATTAGGTGTTGAGCACGCTTGCCTTTAATATAATAATTAGGCTTGTCCGCCTTCAATAGGACATTTATGCATTAAAATTTAGGCTTATCCACATTTAATTGGATATTTAAGCACGCTCGCCTTTAATATATTTTAGGCTTATCCGCCTTAAATGGGATACTTAGGCTTATCCGCCTTTAATTGAATTTTAAGCATGTTTGCCTATTAATATGATATTTAGGCTTGTCCGCCTTCAATAGGATATTTATGCATTAAAATTTAGGCTTATCCGCCTTTAATTGGATATTTAAGCACGCTCGCCTTTATGACAGTTTAGGCTTATCCGCCTTAAATAGTATATTTAAGCTTATCCGCCTTTGATTAGATTTTTAAGTATGTTTGCCTATTAATATGATATTTAGGCTTGTCCGCCTTCAATAGGATATTTATGCATTAAAATTTAGGCTTATCCGCCTTTAATTGGATATTTAAGCACGCTCGCCTTTATGATAGTTTAGGCTTATCCGCCTTAAATAGTATATTTAAGCTTATCCGCCTTTGATTAGATTTTTAAGTATGTTTGCCTATTAATATGGTATTTAGGTTTGTCCACCTTTAAAAGGATATTTATGCATTAAAATATATGTTTATCCGCCTTTAATTGAATATTTAAGCACGCTTGCCTTTATTATATTTAGGCTCGTTCGGCTTTAATGGGACATGTAAGCACATTTTTCTATAATATTATATTTAGGTTTGTTCGCCTTTAACATGACATCTATGCATTAAATATTTATGATTATCCGTATTTAATTGAATTTTTAAGAAATATTGCCTTTAATATGATATTTAGGCTTGTCCGCCTTCAACAGGACACATCAGCACACATTCACATGCTTTTCATTAATTTATTTAGACCTCGTTGTTAATGTCATTATTGAAATGCGTCATTATCATAAATCATTGCCAAAGCACATATATATAAACTGCATGTTATTGTTGAAAATCATCATTGGCATAAAGTTATATTTTTATCAAATCATTTTGGCCGACTAAGCCGCATTGTATAAGTAAATGCCTAAAAGGTGTCATTTTCATAGGGTTATTTTACAACATATTGCATTTCAATATCTACTCTACAGACGAATTTGTCTTGCATGAAATATAGTGCAACATGGTGATCAAGCCGAGTTATCGTTAATTATATTTAAAACACATAGTTTTCTTTGAGTGCAGGAATTTACTAATAATAAACTTCAGCATGCAAATTCCCGAATTATTGGAACTGCTCGTTGAATATTTTCTTCTGTAAAGGCACTGCATCAAGCTTTTCCACACCATGGATATTCGCTACTATTAATTCATCTCACCGGGATTTTACATCTACAAAATGAGCATCGTATCAAGCTTATCGCACTGCATCAATTTTTTATAATTACAAATCAAACATCATATATCGAGTCTATCCGCCCTCAAATAGAATATTTTGGGTTCATCCGCCCTCAAATAGGATATATCGGGTCCATCCGCCCACAAATAGGATATACCGGGTCCATCCGCCCTCAAATAGGATATATCAGGTCTATCCGCCCTCAAATAGGATATTTTGGATTTATCCGCCCTCAAATAGGATATATCGGGTCCATCCTCCCTCAAATAGGATATATCGGGTCTATCCGCTCTCAAATGGGATATTTTGGGTTCATCCGCCCTCAAATAGGATATATCGGGTCCATCTGCCCTCAAATAGGATATATCGGGTCCATCCGCCCTCAAATAGGATATACTGGGTTCATCCGCCCTCAAATAGGATATATCAGGTCTATCCGCCCTCAAATAGGATATTTTGGTTTTATCTGCCCTCAAATAGGATATATCGGGTCCATCCTCCCTCAAATAGGATATATCGGGTTTATCCGCCCTCAAATAGGATATTTTGGGTTCATCCGCCCTCAAATAGGATATATCGGGTCCATCCGCCATCAAATAGGATATATCGGGTCCATCCATCCTCAAATAGGATATATCGGGTCCATCCGCCCTCAAATAGGATATATCGGGTTCATTTGCCCTCAAATAGGATATATCGGGTCTATCCGCCCTCAAATAGGATATATCCGGTCCATCCGCCCTCAAATAGGATATACCGGATCCATCCGCCCTCAAATAGGATATATCAGGTCTATCCGCCCTCAAATAGGATATTTTGGATTTATCCGCCCTCAAATAGGATATATCGGGTCTATCCTCCCTCAAATAGGATATATCAGGTCTATCCGCCGTCAAATAGGATATTTTAGATTTATCCGCCCTCAAATAGGATATATCGGGTCTATCCTCCCTCAAATAGGATATATCGGGTCTATCCGCCCTCAAATAGGATATTTTGGGTTCATCCGCCCTCAAATAGGATATATCGGGTCCATCCGCCCTCAAATAGGATATATCGGGTCCATCCGCCCTCAAATAGGATATATCGGGTCCATCCGCCCTCAAATAGAATATATCGGGTTCATGCGCCCTCAAATAGGATATATCGGGTCTATCCGCCCTGAAATAGGATATATCGGGTCAATCCGCCCTCAGATGAGATATTAACGTTAATCCTTCCTAAAAATGGACATTAATTTCGACCAAATCGGTTACAATTGCATAAGCATTGCTGAAACATATTATCCTTCATAAATCATTGCCAAATGCATTTATCTTTATAAACTAAATTTTCATGTGCATTGTTGATCATGAGATATATCACCATAAAATTATAAATTTATAAGTTTTCCCAATAAATTTGCATTTCTTATGAATTGACGCCTAAATATTATTTTTATAAGATTACTTTTATTGCATATTGCATCTTATTTTGTAACGAATATTTTTTGCATTGTTAAGCTTTGCAGGAAATATAGTGCAATGTGAAACTATATCTTAGCAGTAAACTGGGGCAATTTATTGGAGAGGAATACCAAACTCTCCAACAAAGGGCAAGGATCTACTTCAAACTCCGCTCACTCAACTCTCAAAATTCATAATCTAAAAATCTTTCTTTCAATCATGATACCCTGTGTCTCTATAATTCGATATTGAGGCAGCATTTTTAAGATCCGCAACAATCGTTAAATCCTACTCTAGAGTACCATCAGTCTTGAACTACACATGGCCTGATTCTCGTGAAACCTGAGATATGTAGGCAACTCGAAACCAAAGTTCGGCTGCAATCATTTTTCTTTTGTCCCCTTTGTCCCATTCCAATCTTGATGGTCGCGACAAAATTGGCTACTAAGTCAATATTCTTTGCCCGAAAACTCTTTCATCATTTCCGGTCAAAGAGGGGCAGCTGTTGACATCAGATTTTGTCCCCCTTCTTCCAATTAATTTTCTTGAGCTTTTAAGTTATTAATAATTTACATACTTTACTTTACTACTATTTTTGATATATTTGTTGCTACTACTATTATTAATATTAGTGAAAGTATTAGAATATTATGATTATCATTATCATTATTATTACAGCTATTGTTATGATTATTATTATTATTATTATTATTATTATTATTATTATTATTATTATTATTATTATTATTATTTTATCACTATTACTATTAGTACTATTATTAGCGTCATTATTATAACTATTATTACTACCAATATTATTCTTTATAGTGTTATTATTGTCACAATCATCATCATTATTATTACACTTTAGTATAATTCTTATTGTTATTTTTGTAAAAAAATAGAACTTTTATTTATTAAGGAGAGATAAAAATATTTCTTTCATCTCACACTTTATAAAAAGTTTACTATAATAATATCATGTCATTTCATGCAATAGTTATTTTATGATATCTCATAATTATTTTATTAAGTTGCTATAAATTAAAATTTTATTAAGGCTATTAAATACTTTAATTAACTTATAACAATATTATTCCATTTAGAAGCCTAAGAAAATAGGAAGAGGAAAATTGTTAATGGCCTAATATTTTCTGCCAGCTTGTAGCCGAAATACTGTATGGCCCAAACGCCACAAGATCAAATAACCCATTCAGCAACCCTTCATGAGCCCATACCATTACCAAGTTCAATCCCCCTTTACTTGTACCTAAAACATCAAGCCCAAGTCTAGGAATCCTCTAGAAAACCCCAATGACCAAAATAACCATCCTTTTTAATTTTGGTCAAAATAACAAAATCTCTCAATTTTGTCTCTTCCTCACGTGAAATTTTCCCTTTTTGAGAAAATCTTTCCATCTCCTGTTCCTCTTTTGCTTTACTTTCCCCATGATAGAGCATAGCTTCACCAAAATGGTAAAATGGTCAGCCATGAAGATTTCCTCTCAAACGGATCTTTTGGAGTCTAAAGCAACCCGTGACTCCCCCCTATGTTTGATTTAAAATTTCAAATCCCAAAAGCCCTAATCGTTTTTTTTATATAAATATTCCTAAAGCTTTAGCCCCTCATTGAACCTGAAGCTCTTAGCTGCACCCCTTTTACTAGAGAAACACCTTTGTCCATCGCTGCATATGATTCTTAAACTTACTGCTTTTTGCTCCCGCTTTTACTCCTTTAAATCACTCTCTAAAAATTTTTAGCTTTTCTTTTGATATTTTTCGCTCTCTATTGGTTGATTTCCAGTCAAAGCAGAGGTGTTTTGGTATTTTTCTGGAATTATTCGAAGTAGTGGGTTCGAGGTCGGAGTCCGATAAATCCGAGACCCTCGCACCAGTTCACTGCCCGCAAAAAGATCAGTGATTCTTAAAGTTCTATTTTTTTTTCCTTTAAGGTTTGAAACAAATGTTTCATCTATTGTGAAATGCGATTTTAAGTTCACTTTATTTGTAGAAAGCATGACTTAAGTTCTGTTCGCGTATACAAATTGTGAGGAATTTTATATGTTATGTGTTAATCAAGCAAGAAATAAGATATTGGCCGAGAACTTATGTTATTCTTCTGTTGGTTGCTACTTTAGTTGTTAACCATATACTTTTGCTTTAAATATCACGAGCTTCTTTTTTTTAGCTTTGGTTTCGTTAGTTAAATAAATTTGAACTTTTCTTGTTGTTGTATGCATTAAGACTTAGGATAGATACTCTTTTCCATGAGCAAAATATGACTGTAAGGTATATTATTTCTCTAGTTTAAGTGCCATACAAAGGATGAAGTTAGAATATTAACTATCTTATTATTTAGTTGGATATCCCGTTAGCTAGCAAGGAGTTCTTTTAGAAACTATTCTTTAATAAAATCTATGCATAGACTATCGTTAAAATAATACTAATGGGAATCTGTTAGTATACCTTAAAGAAGAAGCATTTAAAAGATTGATTATTACGTATGCATTCGGACCTTAAGAGAAAAGTAGCATGTTCACATCACCTTCAGGTGTGGTTCATGTCCTTATCTCTAATTTCTTGATACTGTTAAAGGTTTAGATTGTGGTTGGTAAAATTATTTACAAATTGATCTATGAAATATTTTAAGTAATTCTTTTTGTTGTAACTGTTTTATGCGAATAGCTTGCTCTATTATAGTTGTGGTACAACTCTTATCTTAATACTTGCATCACCTTCATGAATTATTTTCCTAATCTTTTACTCCCTTTTTTCTTTGCATGTCATACACTCTGGAGAAAATGGAGTCTTAATTCGAGACTCTCACAACTCAACACTACCAAACATGGAGTCATCACATTCCATGTCATCCCCCTTAGAATGCACAGGATTGCAAGAAAAAGAAACAAGCGAAACACTTGGGGGCGCCTATGGCGTTCTTATTCTTCCTTTATTGTGTGTTACATTTATTGTTATTATCGCTGACTAACTTTCTTTTTGGAATTTATCTCAAGTGTGAGATTGTGTTTAATGTAGATTTAACAATGGAGTCATTTTAATTATAAAGATTTTTATGTCTTGATAGACCGGTACTACCTACAGAACACTTTTTTTTATAAAAACTTTTACATATGTTGTTTAACGAATGCTATCACTACATTTTATATATAAACACTTAATGCATTAGACCACTGAAGGTAGTATTGCAAAATCAGCCTTTTAAGGTAATAATTTTAATTCAATTTCTTATGGAATCAAGTTAGACATTTTTTAAATCAATTTCTAATGGCATCAGGCTAAATATATTTTGAGTCTAAAAATGATAGTCAACACTACTATTAAAACACGAAAACTATTTTATACAGTTTTCTTTCGTATTTCAAGAATTCAAATTGATTTTGATTTTATCCACTTTAAATAGTTTTAAGAGTTAAAAACGTAAATTTTCACCACTTTACAATTTGAGGATTACTCACTAATTTGAAAGCCTTTTTAAGGCAATGTAATAAATATTTTATCCTATATATGTCTGAATCTTCTTTTATATAATTTTAGTTATCAATTAACCTAAGTTTGGTCGGTTAACCGTTATTAACGGATCATATAGGGTGCTTTAATAACCTTCCCTATAAGATTAACTAGAACCCTTACCCAAAATCTTAAGGTTAAGTGGACCATAAAAATAGAGTTAATTTAACCATTATTTAGTAAATAGGTGTCCTAATTCATCTTTAAAATAATTAGGTGGCGACTCCTTTTTATTAATTAAACCTTCAAAATTACCAATATGCTATACTCTAGTTTGACTCGTGTTAAAACGGGGTATAACAGATACAACATGACCCAGAAATGCGACTGAACCCAACCAGAATTCACACTTCGAGAACTTAGCATATAACCGACTATCCCTCAGAGTCCGAAGAACCACTCTAAGATGTTGTTCGTGCTCCTCCTAGCTGCGGGAATATATCAATATATAATCAATGAAGAATTTCACGAATGAATCCAAATAAGTCCTGAATGCTCGGTTCATCAAGTCCATGAAAGTTGTTGGGGCATTTGTCAACCCGAATGACATAACCAAGAACTCATAATTCCCGTACCGAGTGCGAAAAGTTATCTTGTGGACATCGGATGCCCTAATCCTCAACTGATGGTAGCCAGATCGCAAGTCAATCTTAGAAAATACCTTGGCACCCTGAAGCTAGTCGAACAAACCATCAATCCTCGGCAGTGGATACTTATTCTTGATTGTTACCTTGTTCGATTACCGGTAATCAATACACATTCTCATTGACCCATCCTTCTTCTTGACAAATAATACCGGTGCACCCCAAGGCGAAACACTGGTCTAATAAAACCCTTACGGCGGGATAGAAATGGGCTGAGTGCCGGTACCAGATTAATGTAAAATTCAATATCCTTGTCGGGTGGCATACCGGCAGGTCTGAAGGGAAAACATCAGGGAACTCAGGAACAACGGGCACAGAATCAATAGAGGGAACCTCAGCACTAGAATCGTGAACATTGGCTAAATAGGCCAAACACCCCTTCTCGATCATACGCCGAGCCTTCACATACGATATAACACTGCGGGTAGAATAACCAGGAGTACCTCTCCACTCTAAACGAGGCATACTGGTAAAGCTAAGGTCACAGTCTTGGCATGACATTCCAATATAGCATGATAGGGTGATAACTAGTCTATCCCCAATATAACATCGAAGTCAACCATGTTAAAAAGCAATAAATCTACATGAGTATCAAGACCTCCAATCACCACAATACAAGAACATGGACTCGATCGACCATGATAGAATCACCCACCGGTGTAGATACATAAACAAGAACACCCAATGCATCACTAGGCATGACCAAGTACGGAGTAAAATAAAATGACACATACGAATACATAGAACCCGGATCAAACAACACTAAAGCATCCCTATCACAAACCAGAATCGTACCTATAATAACCGCATCTGAAGCCTCTGCCTCAGGTCTTGCCTGAAGAGCATAACATCGAGGCTGTGACCCACCACTCTAATCTACCTCTTTGGGACGGCCTGCAGCTGGCTAGCCTCCACCTCTGGCGGTCTAAGCTCCACCTCTATGACCTCCACCTCTAGCACCACTACCCCAACCTCTAGCTGGCTGGACGGGCTGTGGAACACCTGGTGCCTGAACCATGGCATGAGAACCCTGGTGCTGAGAACTGCTCGGTGCTCGAGGGCAAAATCTAGCAATATGACCCGTGTTACCATAAGTGTAACAAGCCCTCGACTGCTGAGTCTGCTGGCCCTGTCGACCTGAATGACCACCACGGAAACTCTGAAGTGGCGGTCCACTAATAGGAGCTGGCGGTGCACTGAATGGCTACTGATCAGAATAATGCTTGTGAGAACCACGGCCACTTAAGGCACCGTGAGAAACCTCGAGGGCTGACTAGAAAGGCCTAGAAGGATGGCACTTATCATACGAATCTCTGCCTCCAGACGAGGCACTGCTGAATCTGCCTGACTGACGGGGTCTCTTGTCTGCCCTATGACCACCCCTCTGTGTTAATACCATCTCAACTCTCCGGGCCACATTGGCCGCCTCCTGGAAGGATATCTCACTCCCAGCCTCTCTAGCCAACTGGAGACGAATAGGTTGAATGAGCCCATCAATAAATTGTCTCACTCTCTCCCTCTCACTGGGAAGTATAATAAGAGCATGGCGAGCCAAATCAATGAACCTGGTCTCGTACTGGGTGACAGTCTTGGATCCCTGTTGGAGATGCCCGAACTGCCTCCTATAGGCCTCTCGCTGTGTAATAGGGAGAAACTTCTCCAGAAATAGCTGTGTGAACTGCTCTCAGGTCAAGGCTGGCGACCCTGTTGGTCTAGCTAAGCAATAATCTCTCCACCAAGTCTTGGTAGATCCAGACAAGCAAAATGTAGAGAAATCAACGCCATTGGTCTCAACAATACCCATGTTCCGAAGAATCTCGTGGGAGTTGTCCAGATAATCCTGGGGATCCTTGGTAGATGCACCGCTGAAGGTAGAAGTGAAGATCTTGGTAAACCTATCTAGCCTCTACAAAGCATCGCCAAGCATGGCTGCCCCATCACTGGTCTAAGCTACTGCACCCGGCTGAACTGCTCCAACAGGCTGAACCGCTGGAGTCTGAATCCGGGGAGTTACCTGCTCCGGAGTACGAGTAGCAGGAGTCTGGGCTCCTCCTCCAGCCTGAGAAGTGGCTGGTGCTACAGGAAGCAAGCCTGCACGGGTGACACTCTCCATGAGGCCCACCAATCGGACCAGAGCATCCTAAAGAACTGAAGTAGCAATAAACCCCTCTGGGACCTAAGTTGGGCCCACCGAAACTGTTGGGGCCGGAACCTCCTCCTCAAAATCAACCTAAGACTCCGCCAGTGGTACTGCTGCTCGGGGCTGAGCTCTGCCCCTACCTCAGCCTCTAGCACGGCCTCGGCCTCGCCCTCTGCCCCTAGTGGGTGCTGCTGCTGGGGGATCGGGCTACTGAGCGGTAGATGAGGAAGCACGTGTTCTCTCCATCTGCGAAAGAACAGAGTTGTGAGCACGTGATTTTTGCCCTAAATGAATTACTCCCAAAAAATTCAAACAAAATGAGTTTTCTTTCATTATTTTACAATTTTGTAAATTCTGTGTTATTTTCTGTTAATTGTTTGCATTTTTATTTGTGCATTTCTCATATGAAAATATAAAAATACACATGGCATTTATTTAGGATTTCATTTCATACTTTAGGGTTAATTAGTAGTTAAGGCCAAATACAAAGAAAATAATAAAAATGGTCCTTCTTGCATTTTAGTTTAAATTTGTCTTAGTTTGCATTTAAATTAGGAATTAAGGTATGTGTGACGACCCGACCCGTCATCTCATGTGTTGTTGTTCTGTTTTCCCCGTTTATTGCTTCTTCATGTTTCGTTATCGGTATGTGGTGTGTTAGAGTTGATTTGGATTGATTTTGATATGAAATGAGACACTTAGTCTCTTTTAAGAAGGCTTAAGCTGAAAAAGTTAACCGGATGTTGACTTATGAGTTAGAGGGCTCGAATGTAAATTCCGATAGTTCGGTTAGCTCAGAGAGGTAATTTATGACTTGGGAGTGGGATCAGAATTGAAATTGGAGGTCAGGTGTAGAATTAGGATTGAATTGGCGAAGTTGGAATTTTGGTGAATTCCGGTTGATAGGTGAGATTTTGATCCGAGGGTCGGAATGGAATTCCGAGAGTTGTTGTACCTTCGTTAGGTGATTTTGGATATGTGTGCAAATTTTCAGGTCATTCGGACATCGTTTGGTTTGGTTTTTGATCGAATGCGAGTTTTGAAAGTTTTGGTTGAACTTAGTCTTTGATTTGTGGAAATTTGATGATTTTTGATGTTAACGATGGTGATTTGATGATTCGAGCAAGTTTGAATAAAGTAATAGATCATGTCTGTGCTTTTAGTTAAGGTCCCGGAGGCCTCGGGGTGAATTCGGGTGGATAAACGGAGAATTCAGAGTTTGTTGCATGTTTGAAGTTCTTGGTTCTGTCATTTCCGCATCTGCGGAAAAGGGACCGCATAGGCGGTTCCGCAGATGCGGTGTGGAGGTCGCAAAAACAATTCCGTGTGGTTGAGAGAGACTCCGCGGAAGCGGGAGTTTGACCGCATAAGCGGTGTTCGCAGAAGCGAGTATTGACCGCAAAAGCGGTTATGATCTATTACTGAAGCTCCGCAGAAGCGGAGAATTTCCGCAGGAGCGAAAGTCGCAGAAGCGAAATGGGAGCCGCAAAAGCGAAAAAAAGGCCTGGGCAGAAAAGGTTTTAAAGTGTTATTTTGTTCCGCGAGTTAAGCTAATTTCCTCTATTTTTGAACGTCCTTTGGAGCTTTTGGACGGGAATTTCAGAGGGATTTAAGAGGAATCGATGTGAGGTAAGAATCTTGGTCTTAAAACATGATTATATTGTGAAATTGGTCTAGAAATTCATGGAGATTGAGCCTAAAACTTATGAACTAGGGCTTGAGTTTTTAATATTTCAAATTGGAATTTGATAGGTCATTTGAGCTCGGATTTGGGAGTTCTTGGTAAGTTTGGACTCGTGGCGAGACGAGGAATTCGGTAATGTGAGTTTTGTAATTTTTCGAGAAGCGGGCCCGGGGCTCGGGTTTTGCTAGTTTCGAGATTCTTGATATTTTTCGATTATTTTCGATTGGGTATTGTTCCCTTAGCATATTATAATGCATTCGCTCTGATTTTGGTTAGATTCGAAGCGCGTGGAGGCCGAATTGAGGGGCAAAGGCATCACGAGCAAGGAATTTCACCGGTTCGAGGTGAGTAATACTTGTAAATGATATCCTGAAGGTTTGAAACCCCGAATTTGCATATCATAGTGCTGTATTGAGGTGACTTGCACGCCGAATATGAGCATGGGGTAGAGCATCGTTGGGGATTGTGACTCGGTCCGTCCCGATTTGTTGATTTTACTGCGTATTTGACTGAAACTACTTGTTATCATCATAATTTGGGTTGATTGCCATATTTGGGCTTCGTGCCAACTTGTAGAATCATTCGGGGATTGATATTACTGTGTTAGCATATTTTTGCATATCATTTGGTCTCTGTCCAAGGTTTTAAATACTGTTTTGCAAACTCATCCATATTTCTAAGTTTTGAAAACACAAATGATACTTTAAATACTATTTCAGGCTGAGAATTTCTGTTTTATAAATGCCCAAGGGGTTTATAATATTTTCTGGACTGTGCATGGATCAGGCTGCGCGCTGCAGTAGTGACTTGAAATAGTGGTAATAATGATACTGTATGATATGACTTGAAATAGTGGTAACAATGACACTGTATGATGTGACTTGAAATAGTAATAACAATGGTACTGTATGATATAAATTGGTCAGGTAACATTGGCTGACCGGTCAGGTAACATTGACTGACCAGTATATTGCGCTTGGGCTGTAGGAGCCCCTCCGGAGTCTGTACACACCCCTACTGAGCTTCGTCGACGATAAATCATATGCATGGTTGGCTCGGGCTGCACGCCGCAGTGGTCATTTGCATTGCATTGTATTCACGCATTGGTTCCTGTTTGTACTACGTGGCATGACATTCAGCACTCTCATATCATTGGCATCCAAGCTATATCTTGCATTGTGTACCAGATACCCTGGTGTTATTTGTAAATAGAGTGTTGTGCCCGAGGGGCTGACTTGTGTGCGGACTTTCACTACCTGATATCGCATTCATATGCTTACTGTTGGAAAAAGAATATTTTCAAAAGAGATTTTAAACTGAGCTAGATGTTTCTAAAGGATTTTCATGGTTTTACTGTTTTCATAAAAAGGTTGTATTGTCCCATATAGCATGATGGTGTGTTCTTACATGATTTCTTACCGCTAAGTTATTATTTACTCTTATTACCACTGAGTTGGAAGTACTCACTTTACTCCCTGCGCCTCGCATGCAGTTGCAGGTATTATTCACCCGGTAGCGGGTTATTAGCGGACCGAAGGACTTACTATGGTAGTTGAGCAAGGTGACCGCCAGCGTTCGCAGCACCGCACTTCATCTTTGAATTTCGGTTTTTATCTTTTGTGTGTGTGTGTGTGTGTGTGTGTGTGTGTATATATATATATATATATATATATATATATATATATATATA
>MDKF010521383.1:0-16366 GCA_026770625.1 Nicotiana glauca
TTTTAATCCAGATAGAGGAAACAAGTAAACATATAATTCTTTCATAGGAAATTTTCCAAGATTTCTTTTTCATTAATAACAAAATGATTTCGAGCCAGAGTGAGGCATGTAACAACTTAAATAAGTTCAAGGCAACAATACAAGCATGCGCAAATCATGCCGAGGCGACGGCCCGATCCAACAGAAATAAATATGCACTTGCCGAGGGTCGACGACGTGCCTATAGATGCATCTATTAATCTACCGAGGCATTCGGCCCGTTCCAAAATAAACACACAAAGACAGACAATCAGTCAAGAAGTCAACATGGAGCAATTATCCAAGAAAGGCCAATTCCCTTTAATAATTTGAGAAAACGAAGCTTAAGTCTCTTTAGTAATCCATTTATTATTTTAATGTGATTTAAGCAATTCAAGCCATCAATAGGTTCACAATTAATTCAAATATAATATGCTTTTGGGTCCTAGACTACCCGGACAATAGCATCATAGTAGCTACGCACGGACTCTCGTCACCTCGTGCGTACGTAGCCCCCACAAATAGGAGTACATAACAAATTTAACTCACCTATGGGGTAAATTCCCCCTCAAAAGATTAGAAAGGATACTCACCTCTCTCCGAAGATCCACAACCGACATTCTACATTCTTTTGAAGACTTGCACCAATGCACAATGCTCCAAAACTAGCCAACGATCATACAAATCCATTAATATATGCTCAATTATACTTTACAACCCAATTTATAACAATTCCTAACCCCGAACGAAAAGTTGACAAAAATGCCCTCGGGCCCACGTGCCCAGAATCTGAAATTTATCGAAGATAAAGTTTACCCATGAACTCACGAACTCAAATATATGATTTTCTCTTAATTCCATGCTCAAAATCGTGATCAAAATCCAAGATTTCTAATTTCTTAGGTTTTCAACCAAAACCCCAAATTTACACAAATTTTCATGCTTAAATTCATACATAATTGATATATTTAACTCAAAAGTGATGGGGATAACTTACCTTAACATTGACGACAAAATTCCTCTCTTGAAGCTCCCCAAAAATCGCCCAAGCCATGAAGAAATGGGAGAAATGAACCCAACCCACGACTTAAATCAAACTTACTTCTCCAGCAATTTTCACTTCTACGAAAACAATCCCGCTTCCGCGGTCCCGCTTTTGCAGAAAATATTCTGCTTCTGCGGTCCCTGGGCTTCAGCCCATTTCCGATTCTGCGATAAGTCCATCGCTCTTGCGGTTCCGCTTCAGCGGATTCCTGACCGTATAAGCGGCCCATGCTCCCTTCACTCCCAACCGCTTCTGCGGTCCTTTCCTCGCTTTTGCGGGGCCACTTCTATGGTCCCATTTCCGTAGAAGCGGAAATACCAGCAACCATCAACACCAGCCTTCCCAAAAAATCCATTTTCGATCCGTTAACCACTCGGAATCCACCCGAGGTCCCCGGGACCCCAACCAATCATACCAACCAATCCCAAAACACATTACGGACCTGCTCGAGGCCTCAAATCACATCAAACAATGCTAAAATCATCAATTGACCTCCAATCCAAGCTTTATGAACTTTGAACTTTCCAACTTCTACTTCCAGTGTTTAAACCCATCAAATCATGTCAGATTGACCTCAAATTTTGCACACAAGTCATATTTGACATTACGGACCTACTCCAACTTTAGGAATCAGATTTCGACCCCGATATCAAAAAGTCCACTTCCGGTCAAACTTCTCAAAGACCTTCAAATTTCTATCTTTAGCCAAATGGATTCAAAATGACCTACGGACCTCCGAATTCACTTCCGATCGCGCTACCAACTCCTGAATCACCATACAGAGCTATCCCAGTCTCGGAATCCCAATCGAACATCGATAATGCTGAAGTGCAGCCCAA
Organism: Nicotiana glauca; assembly: GCA_026770625.1. NCBI lineage: Eukaryota > Viridiplantae > Streptophyta > Magnoliopsida > Solanales > Solanaceae > Nicotiana > Nicotiana glauca. The sequence continues at coordinate 1,903 of MDKF010521383.1, forward strand.
GCCAAACTTAAGAAATTTCTTCCAAAATTCTAACTTCCACAATAGGCGCCAAAATGCTCCTGGGTTATCCAAAACCCGAATCGGGCATACGCCCAAGTCCGATACCATCATACGAACCTGCTGGAACCTTCAGATCCCGATTTCGAGGTCGTTTACTCAAAAATCCACTCCTAGTTCATTCTTTCAACTTTAAGCTTCTCAAATGATAATTTTCATTTAAATTTAACTCCGATCTTCCTGAATTTAAATTCCGACCCTGCGAACAAGTCACAATACCTGAAATGAAGCTGCTCATGGCCTCAAACTGCTGAACGATGCACTAGGGCTCAAAATGACCGATCGGGTCGTTACACTTCAGATCAATCAATGAGAATGTTGAAGAATTGGAGGATATAGCCACTCGGATATGATACAACAAAATGAGAGAGTCTTGTTGGTGAAAACCCTCACTGGTACCATAAGGCAATAGTGAGTAGAGCAATTCAAAAATGAGAGTCTTATTAGTGAAAACTCGCAAAGAGCACTATAAGGAGACTGTGAGAAGAGAAATAAGAGAGGTCAGCTGGTGAAAACCTGCGATGGGCGCCACTGGTCAAAAAGAGGATCCTCACCTCCATTGGCATCAACAAAGACTTGGGAAAGTTTTTCTTAGATCTGATGCAAAAATCATGATGAATTTCTGAGAGTCTGATGGTTTAGACAGGTCAGGCAGCTCGTCCAAAAGGCATGGCATGTTCATTGAAGTCTGCATGTACTCTAGATAAGTCCTTCTTTCCTTTCCCCGAAAGGGTTACCTCTTGTCTAATTCATTATCAATTCCATTGATAATGAGGCGAAGAAGGGATGGCAAGATTGATTTATAGGGCTTTTTTTGATACAAGCCAATATTCAAGAAGGCACCCAACCTCGACAGAGGCATCAAGTCAACCCTGACTTGTCATGGTAGCTGATGTTCTGAAATAAAAACTCTCGAAAAAAGGAAATCAAATTGAAATGCCTACAAGGCAAAAAATGAAGTTGAAAAGGTTGAGTCCCACACGACTAACCGTCTAGGCAAGGTTTGAAAAGCCAAAGATTTCCCAATGCTCTTAAGTTAAAAATTGAAAGAAGGAAATCTAATTGAAATGCCCACAAAGGCAAAACAAAGTTGAAAAAGGTTATGTCCCACGTGACCAACCATCACGGCAAGGTTTGGAAAAGCCAACGGTTCTCCGGGGCCAGAAAGGAAATTGGTCTTCTGGAAGCAACCAGTTGCAGTTGAAAGTATCATTAAAGGAGTCAGGCAGAGATCAAGTGATTGGAACAATCAAGGCCACAAAATCAGCCACCATTTCCACTGACAACTTGTTCTTTGTTTGAAAATAGGAAACATGTATAATCCGAAGCAACCTTGCAAGAAGCACGTGCAACAAAAAAGAAACCGCGCGGAGACTAAAATAGCTCTACCGCAACAACGACTCCAAAAAGGGAAGTCTTCTTCAAATTCTTTCCCGCATTTTACTAATTCTCTTAATAATAATAAAAAATAAGAAGAAAAGTTCAAAATCATGGTAGTATATTCCAATCCCTAGCTGCATTTTCCAACATAGGGTCTCCACTCCCTAGTTGATGCTTTTTTTTTAGACATAGGGTCTCCACTCCCTGATTTAATTTTTTTTATATATAGGGTCTCCACTCCCTAGTTTCTTTTCCAACATAAGGTCTCCACTCCCTAGTTGAAGTTGTTTTAGACATAGAGTCTGCACTCCCTAGTTGATTTTAATTTTAGGCATATGGTCTTTACTCCCTAGTCTCTTTTTCAACATAGGGTCTCCTTTCCCTAGTTGATATTTTTTAGACATAGGGTCTCCACCCCCTAGTCTCCTTTTCGAACATAGGGTCTCCACTCCCTAGTTGATAGTCTTTATTTTTAGACATAGGGTCTCCATTCCCAAGTCGATTTTCCAACATAGGGACTCGACACCCTAGATGATTTTGTTTTAGATGTAAGGTCTCCACTCCCTAGTCACTTTTTCAACATAGGGTCTCCACTCCCTAGTTGATATTTTTTTAGACATAGGGTCTCCACTCCCTAGTTGATGATCTTTATTTTTAGACATAGGGTCTCCACTCCCTAGTCGCTTTTCCAACATAGGGTCTCCACTACTTTGTTGCTTTTGTTTTAGACATAGGATTCCCACTCCCTAGTTTATTTTCCAACATAGGGTCTCCACTCTCTGGTTGATTTTATTTTAGACATAGGGTCTCCTGTGATGACCAAAGGTCACCACTCGTTCCGAAAGTAAATTTTGTGTTCTAAGGCATTAAAACCTCAATTTTGTCTCACCTCGATTTGCGTGCACAATCCAAGCATGTATTCAAAAAGTCATTATGTGAAAATATGTGAAAAATGATGAATTTTGCTTTTAAAATAAATTTAGGTTGACTTCGGTAAATATTTTGGGTAAACGAACCCCGACCTGTGATTTGACAATCTCGAAGGGTCCGTAGGAAAATATGGGACTTGGGCGTATGCCCGGAATCAAATCCTAAGGTCCTAAGCCTGAGAAATTAATTTGTGAAGAAAATTATTTAACTAAAATTTCTAGAGTTTTTAGAAATTTGAATGTAATTGAATGTGATGGTATTGGGCCCGTATTTTTGTTCTGGAGCCCGGTACAGGTCTTATATGTGATTTAAGTTGAGCCTGTGAAATTTAGTAAGAAACGGACTTGAAATGACGTGAATCGGACCTTCGGTTGTTAAAATTTGAACATAAGAGTTCATGAGATTTATTTTGATTTTGATGCTAAATTCATAGTTATTGCTATTATTTTGATGATTTGATGGCACGAGCAAGTCCGTATGATTTTTTTGGACTTACGTGCATGTTTGGTTTGGAGCTCCGAGGGCTCGGGCGAGTTTCAGATAGGCCATGGAGATTGTTGGTATGTTGCAGGTCTGCAGGCTTCACAAATGCCAAGCCTAGCTCACAAATGCGAGCTCGCAAATGCGAAAAAGTATCACAAATGCGAAATTCGAACTGGGTTGTCTTGGTCGCAAATGCGACGTATATGTCGCAAATGCGATATCGCATTTGCAAAGGGTCCCTCGCAAATGCGAAGGTGACCGGAATTGCACTTGGTAACAAATGCGACAACATCTTTCCATTTGCGAAGTGAACAGTTTCTGAGGGGTTCCCAATAGAGAACCGTGGTCGCAATTGTGACATCAGAGACTAGTTAATTGAGACTTAGACACATTTTCATTCACTTTTAAAACCTTTTCAAAACCTAAACACCTTTCGGCATTTTTTCAAAGACAACTACTCTTCCAACTCATTTGTAAGTCAATTCTAACTCGTTTCTTTCAATCTAATCCATCTTTTTACATGATTTCAACTCAATATCAAGGGTTTTCATGGGAGAAATTGGGTGTTTTGGGTAGAACTTATGATTTTCGAGTTTTGGGGATTTGGACCTCGATTTTAGGTCCGATTTCAAATCAAATTATATATTTGAGTTTGTGGGTGAATGATAGTCGGGGTTTGGTTCGAACCTCGGGTTTTGACCATGTGGGCCCGGGGTCGATTTTTGACTTTTTGGGAAAACTTTAGAAAATCTATTTTCATGCATTAGAATTGATTCATTTAGCATTTATTGATATAGTTGAGTAACTTGTGGATATATACAAGCAAATTGGTGGTGAAATTAAGAGGTAAAGCGGTAGTTGAGGCTTGAATTGTGTTCGAGGCATCGAGGTAAGTGTTTGGTCTAACCTTAGCTTGAGGGATTAGGAGTTGTGTCCTATTTGCTATGTGTTAATTGTTGAGTACGACGTATAGGCATGGTGACGAGTATCTATACGTCGATGTCAATCATTCCCATGAGTATTATACTATGATTAATGTGATTTTGTTTTGTATTACTCATGCCTTATGTGATGATTTCTATTGTTAACGAGGCTTGTGGAAGTAAAATTGGTAATTGAACATTGAAGAGCGTTGGCTCAAGTTGTAAAATGATTTGTGGAAGTTATATTGGTAATGAATATTGAAGAGTGTTGGCTCAAGTTGTAAAATGATTTGTGGAAGTATTATTGGCAATTGAACGTTATAGAGCATTGGCTCAAGTTGTGAAGTAAATGTGAAAAAGAGAAGAGGTTTGTGATATTGTCTCCCTTGCCGGGATTATCTCCCTTGCCGGGATGTTATTTCTTTGATATTGTTTCCCTTGCCGGGATGTTATTTCTTTGATATTGTTTCCCTTGCCGGGATATGATTGTTGTAGTATTGTTCCCTTGCCGGGATTTTATTTATTTCCTTTCCCTCACTGCTTGTGATTGTTGTTTGGGTGAGGGTGAGTGTTAAAGCACGAAGGGTGATGTCGTGCATTGTATTGGTGAGAGAGTGTTAAAGCACGAAGGGTGATGCCGTGCATGATATTTGTGAGAGAGTGTTAATGCACGAAGGGTGATGCCGTACTGCATGATGTAAATTTCGTGCCTTTATTTGACTGATAATGCACGAAGGATCATTCTGTGCCATGATTATGTGAGGTAAAAGCACGAAGGGTGATGTCGTGCCGATTATATTGAGTTTTGGTGAGGACGAGAGTAAAAGAACAAAGGGTGATGCCGTGCACTTGTATTTGATTTCCTGATTTCTATTGATAATTGAGTTATGGTGTTCTTTACATTTAACTATTTGTTTCTGTTGTTACTTGTTGTTCCCCACAACATGTTTCCCCTTTCCTATCCTTAATTGTAAAGTTTTGCCTTTATTTTCCGTTGTACATGATTTAACTGCAACTGTTTATTTGGTAGTCTGGTCCTAGCCTCGTCACTACATCGCCAAGGTTAGGCTAGGCACTTACCAACATGGGGCCGGTTGTGCTAATACAACACTCTACACTCTTTTATGCAGATCCCGGTACTGTAGCTTTCGGACCGCAGTGAGGTTGCCGCTTCCAGTTCATCAGGCGACCCGAGGTAGTCTTGCAGACGTCCGCGGACCTTGGCGTCTCCTTCTATCTTTTAATTCTGTTTCTTTCATGTATTCCAGAGACAGTGTTGTGTTAATCTTTCAGACCTTTATTTGTAGTATTCTTAGACAGTCTGTGAAGTTGTGACACAAGTTCTGGGTAGTTTATGTTATGAATTGATATTAGTATCAGTATTATATTATGGTCCAGTCTTCCGCTTATTAAATTTCGCTGTTTATATGATGTTGGTTCTTTATTGTTAAAGGATTAAAATGGGAAAAAGGTAAATAATACAATTGGTTGGATTGCCTAGCTTTCACTAGTAGGCACTATCACGACTCCCGAGGGTGGAAAATCTGGATCATGACATCTCCACTCCCTAATTGCTTCTCTAACATGGGGTCTTCACTCCCTAGTTGCTTTTATTTTAGGCATAGGGTTTCCACTCCCTAGTCTTTGTTTTCTCAGGGTACACCAATCTTGACTTTTATTGCTTTCAATAATGAAGTAGTATAGAGTTTTGTCACAAATAACTCAAGAAATATTCCCAGTGAAAATTAGGGTAGAAAACTTTTGTTTGTTCTTTGGTTTTGGTGTTTGAGTAGCTTGTTACCTCGAGGCACATGGTTTGAGATGACCAAAAAGATATCTCAAGCAAAAATAAAGAAAATAAAAGGAAAATAAGTGAATCTAAAATGTTGAAATAGAGGAAAGATGTGGATTGCTCAAGACATAACTGAAGTCACGAGTTTTGCATGTCCGGCCTTGATCCGAAGAAACCATAGAAGAATTAACTAGCACCTATGTCTAGCAAGCCTCAAGATTCAAATCAGAGTCTGTGTGAAGAACCAACCAAGACTCAAGATCGAGCTTCAAAAGACTTATAGATGGGAATCTTGTAACTCATAGCTGATAGGCTTGTTTAGTCTCTTTTTCATTTTGATTTTGGTGTAATAAAGAGTTCAGCAAGCAGTAACAGCAACAACAACAGTGAAACCACAGCTTCTCTGTAGTCCCAACTACCAAAACATCTAGAACTACACTAACTCGATTCCATTATATCCAAGGATATTTAAGCAACCTCCGAAGCAAGGTTCGACCAATTTTTTTCGAAAATGCTTCCCATGAAGTATCAGACAGGAAAAAATTGTTCATGATTGATCACTTTATCTTTGACCAAAAACTCTTCATGTTTTCTAGCAAAGAGGGGCAGCTATGAGCACCTATTTTTTCACCTTGTAGGAAATTACTCCTAAAAAAAGTCAAAAAATAATTTTACTCGCTTTTATAGAATTTTAGGAATTTTCCTTGCATTTATTTGCATTATATATGCGTTTTAAAACCATAGAAAAATACCATAAAAATGTACAATTCTTCACTGCACAACATTTTTGATTTTAATTGCATTTTTAGGATTTAATCACATATTAATTGCATAATTAATAAATAAAATCACAAAAAGAATATAATGGTCATTTTTACATTTTTGGCTCTTAGTTTTAAATTGATTAGTATCAAGTTAATTAATTATTTCAATATTAGAAAATAGTAAAGTAAGTCAATTTTGCAAAATGGTTTAATTTGGATTATTGAATTGTAGTGGCTAATTTTACAATATTTAAAGCACAATAAAAAGAGAAGGCTGCTAAGTTTAAAATCTAACTTGGGCCAATAATCAGGCCCAATCCTTTACCAAAATTTGCCGACAAATCCACCAAAACCAACAATTTTTACTACTCGAATCCGGTCCATTTCCTACCTCCCAAAACGACATTGTTAGCCTTCAAAAAGGCATCGTTCCATTATCCCTCTCTATAAACGACCTAACCCTTATTCTAATGAGAGGAGATCAGACCCCCCAATTACCAAAACCTAGTCAACCGTCCTAATTTCCCTTTTCTCTGTAATCAGACCCTCCCCTTCAGCATCTCCAAAGAACCCCCTCTCTTTTTAGGAGAAACCCTATCTGCCATTTCTCATCTCACTCTCTCACCACACGCAGAAGACAATTTCCCCCCATCCCCTCTCTGACCAAAATTGGACCCCCCTCTTTTCCTTAAAAGACCTAATTCTACATCTCCTAATGGCCGCCACTCCATCCTCTCCATGTTAGATCTCAAACTAAAATAAAGAACCCTAGAAGCCACCAAAAATCACATCTCTCATCTACGCTCCTCACTTCCTCATAAAACCGGACACACACTCAATCACATATGTCAGAAACGGCTAAGAGAAAGATCTTGGAATTCAAAATTCGAGAATCTGAAAACCAAAATAAAAAAGAGTGTCAAGAGAACAAGGAAAAATAGTGGAGTTGTAGGTGGATTTTATACAAAAAAAATATATTCAAAAGATTAATTTCTTTGGCATTCCTGGGCTTCTGTCACGACCCCAAATATCCCGATCGTGATGACGCTTATCACAGTACTAGGCAAGCCAAACTAACATTTAACACATCGAATGATTTTTAAACTTTCATTTTTAGAACAGATTAAGTCTTAAACCTTTCATATGTAATATATAAATTAACAAAAATATGCGCAAACTAGTACGAAATATACTAACATAGCCCGAATCTGGTGTCACTAGTCATGAGACTCTAAGTACAACCAAACATTGTCTAAATAATACAAAATGAGCCTGAAATACAATGTACTAAGATAGGAAGGAGGAAGGCAGGGCTGCGAACGCTTTACAGCTACTTTGCGAGATTCGAATAAAACTCTGAGAGTGCTAAAGCTCTCACTCTGATGCTCGGGCACCTGGATCTGCACACAACGTGCAGGGAGTAACGTGAGTATGACAACTCAGTAAGTAACTAAAGTAAATAAAGTCTGAGTGTAGTGACGAGCATTTAAAGTCATGTGCATACTTTCAAGAAAACTCAACAGAATTATCAAGTCAAAATCTGCAGTTCAATAGTCAATTATCTCGTAAAACTCCAGTTTCAATTAAAATCCTTTAAAATATTTAATCAACATTTTCAATAGAGGCTAAGTATAAAAGAAGAGTGAAAGCAAAAAAAATGTCATAACTAAGCCCCTCGAGCAAGGTATCACTCATAAGTATAGCCTCTTGGGCAAGCCTCTCAGTCACTCGTGACTCAGCTCTCATCAATCAGTACTCACTTTCAGCACTCCGACTCAATAGATATCTCATAATAATAATAGTAACCGTTACGGTGTGCAGCCCGATCCATATATATATATATAGTCGACTACGCTCACTAGGGATGTGCAGACTCCGGAGGGGCTCATACAGCCCAAGCATCATATCCCTGCGGTGCGCAGCCCAATCCAATACATACCGCTGCGACGTGCAACCCGATCCATAAATATCGCTGCGGTGTGTAGTTCGATCCATAATATATGTATAATATCGCAACGGCATGCAGCCCGATCCATAATATATATATATCCCTAACTATTAGGTCCTCAAACTCTCTCAGTCAATAACCTCACGGCCACTCGGGCACATCAGTGAAAATTAGGAAAACTCAGCCCAAACAGTTTTCATATATGAAGAAGTAGAGTAATGATACCGAATTAAACAATAAGCAGGTAAAACATGACTGAGGATATGCTTTCAAATCAAATAGAGTGAGGAAAGTAGTAAAAATACCCCTAAGGGTCTAAACAGGTCGGCACACGGACCCAAACATGACATTCAACCCAAGTTAACAAACCAATTTCTAAAGCACATGGATATCATATACAATATATAAAAAATATGCAACTATACAGTCTCCATGGGATGGACCAAGTCACAATCCCTACGGGTACAAGCCCACACGCCCGTCACCTAGTATGTGCGTCACCTCATTTATCAAAACAATACGAAATTCCAGGGTTTCATACCCTCAAGTCTACATTTACAATGGTTACTTACCTCAAATCGGATGAAATACTAATCCACGACGCCCTTGCCTCTCGACTCGGCCTCAACTCACGTCGAATCTATCCAAAACGAGAATCATAACCTCAAGTGAAAATAATCAAATTAGATCAAAATTCCCGAAAGTGGTCAAACTCGACCCCTACGCCCATATCTTGGATTCCGATAAATCACTAAAATAGAATCCTTACACTCTCACGAGTTCATACATATCAAATGCATCAAAATCCGACCACAAACGACCCCTCATATCCTCAAATCAAAGTCTCCAATTTCAAGCCCTAACTCCCTAATTTTTCACCCTTAATATCATAAATTTCATGCCTAATCAATTTAAAAACATCATAGAATCGAGTTTTAGGTCCAAGAAACTCACCTCAATGAAAACCCCCTTGATTCCCTCTTCAAAACCCTCCAAAAAGCTTCAACTCCGGATAAAAATGGTGGAAAACAACTCAAATTTCGCGAAGGGGGACTTATATACTTTCTTACCCAGGGATTCCGCACCTGCGGTACTTTTCCCGCTCCTGCGGTACCGCTTCTGAGCCAAACTAATCTCTTTCACAGTTTTCACTTATGTTCCTGGAACAGCACCTGCGCCTCACCGCAGGTGCGTTCAACCTTCCTTACCTACGACTTCTGGTCTTCTATCTTATGGCTGCATCTGCAGCTGCTCTAATGCTTCTGCGATCTCGCACCTGCGGTCCCCAACCCGCCGAAGGTGCGGTTCTGACAGGGGCAACAGCTGAAGCTGCTCACTTCCAAAACCAATTTTTTTCCAAATCTTCCGAATTCGTTCCGATGCCTCCGGGACCTCAACCAAAATTACAAACAAGTCATATAACACTATTCAAACTTATACAACCTTCGAAACCCTCAAAACAACATGGAATCATCAAAACACCCTCGGATTCAAGCCTAGGTTTAAAAAACTTCCAAATTTCACTTTCGATCAAAAAGTCTATCTAACATCGTCCGAATGACCTGAAATTTTGCACACATGTCCCAAATGACACAACAGACCTATTCCAATTTCCAGAATTCCATTCCGATCCCTATATTAAAATCTCAACTACCAACCGAAAAACGCCGGAATTCCAATTTCACCAATTCAAGCCTAAATCTACCATGGACCTCCAAAACACATTCTGATCATGCTCCTAAGTCACAAATCATCTCACGAAGCTATCAAAATAATAAAAACCAAATTCCAAGATTGTTTACTTACAAATTAACTTCCGGTTGACTTTTCCAACGAAATGGCCAACTTAAGAGACTTAGTGTCTCATAACACTCCAAAACTACTCCAAACCTAAACCAACCGACACGATACGATGAAATGTAGCTGAGAAACACATAAGAAAGCAGTATTAGAGCCTAAAATGGTATGTCGAATAGATTTTACTAGTATTAGAGCCTCCTAAATTAATTATATTCTTAGGAAAATGAACAATATTTGATATTCGTAGTATGACTTAGGCGTGCTTTTGATTTACTATAGTGATTGTGCACACGTTCGCGTGACATGATTATGATTCTCAAAATAAAATCAAAGTACGCATTCGCACGACTTTGGCCAAAAAACAAACTTAAATTAATAAAGTTCTATTAATTATGTACATGTACGCGTGACATGATTTTTAACGCAGCAAATATAGCGGATTTACACACATGTAATCCGTTTCAAAGATTAAATCCATAATTTAATATATTAAAAGCGGTAAAAGGTGAAATGTACATAGGTTACAAAATGAGTAATTAATAATGTGGTGATGCCAGGTGTGATTAAAAGCGACCGTACTAAAACCATGGAATCCGGGAATGCCTAACACCTTCTCCCAGGTTAAAAGAATTCCTTACCCGGTCTTCTATTTTTCGCAGACTAAAGCAGAGTCAAATTCTCGATTTGGGATTTAAAAATTAACCGATGACTTGGGACACCATAAATTATCCCAAGTGGAGAATCTAAGTATATAAATAATCTCATTTCGAATAATATCACTCTAATTGGATAAACTCCTTATTCCTTCGAAAAAAGGAGGTGTGACAGCTCTGGCGACTCTGCTGGGGAATAAGAACCCAGAATCTCTGGTTTAGGGTTGAGAATTCTAGCCTGTAATGCAATCTATACTTGCTTTTCTTGATTGTTCATATCACTGTATTTGTGGGCGTAATATGCTTATTGCCGCTCATTTACCGCTTGGATATATTTTGGAGTATATTAAATTGTCTCCTTATGCCTCCCTTCTGAGACTTCTAAAAATATGGTGTACATGTATGCATGGCCCACTTTTCTGTTAGAAGTCGTACCAAAGAGAACGAGGTTGGATCAGCAACTAGGCTGCCTAGACTTTAGTGCTCCAGGTACATTGCCCCCACCTCAGCTCGAGCTATCCGCTTGGGTAAGCCATGTCTAGAACACACACCAGGATTTAAATTTTGAATAAAATAGCATCATGCCAGATCTCTAGTAGCAATGTTTATTTGCATCACGTATATTTGACTTTGAGGACTCAACACAGGGGTTGGATCCGTCTAGGACAGCTGTAACCAAAATAAAAGATCATCCTGATGCATCTTACGTGCTATTTGTGCATTTATTTGCTTCGGCTTGCATGTTGGTCAGCTAGGAAAAGAAAAACAAAAAAGAACATCAGTGAGGTAGGAGAGAAACTAGCCCGGTTCTGAAAAATTCGGCATTTGGAAAATGTCCCAAAACTCTGCCTAAAGTTTTCAAAAAAAAAAAATGATGAAAAAAGAAAAAGAAAAGAAAAGAAAAGAAAAGAAAAGAAAAGAGAGAGTCATTTTAAAATGAGTCCATATCATCTTCTCCCAATTATGTCAAAACTTATCGAACTACGCTGGTCAGATTCTTACTGGATACAAGACAAGTAAGAAAACTTCACCAGTTCCGGCCTCAATTTTCAAAATATCAAAAAAAATTCCTTTTATTCATTCTTTAGAAGTCTTTTCTTAGAAAATCTCAAACAAATAAAAAAAAGAGATTTTTTAAAACCAAGAATATTTTCCTTTTGTTTTGAAGTCTTTCATTCAAAAAAAAAAAAAAAATCAATCAATTAGAAGCCTTTCTTTCGGAAATTTAAAAAAAAATCAAAAACAAAAATATTTTCTTTCTTCTTTAGAAACCTTTCTTTAGAAAACTCAAAAAAAAAAAGAAGAGAAAAAAAGGAAATTCAAAAAATATACATTCTTTTTCTAAAATCTTTCATGGTCCGAGTTTTATATAAAAAAGAAGAAGAAGAGAGAGTTAGTTATTTACTCAATTCCAGATTTTTCTAAACTACGTAATGATTTGATTCATGCGGCATCATGATACGTAGGCAACACCCATCGGATTCGATCATAGCCATAAAATTAATTGATTGAAAAACGAACTGAAAAAAATAGAAAAAAATGAGTGAAAAAGAAAGAAAAGAGTGGAAAAAATAAAAGGAAAGAAAGAGTGTCCCAAAAATAAAAGAGTGATAAACGTCTCAAAACAAATAAAAATTTTCTTGTTTTTTAAGCATCTCAAAACTAACAAGGTTGTTGGATGTGCAAATTAGCCAGGTTCTGTTTCAAGTGGTTGGTTTTGTTGGTAATCTGGTTTCCCATCCTTACTTCACAAGATCCAAAGGCAGTGTTCCTATGGCCTCCAAAAGTCATCTACCAATTACTGATCTTGAGGATAGCCTGGCGTTGGCTATTCAACAGCCATAATCAGCAACTGCTGAAGAGAATAAGATGTTGCATCTCCACATATTAAAAATGTAGGATGCCTGGTCTAATGGTAGGGAACTGCCAAGAGCAATCCCTGGGTTCCTTGAGTTGACCCCCAAGTTAGGTGAGGCTACCAACGACCCTATGCCCAACCCGTTCATTCCATGCGGGTACCCTCTAATGACATTTAACGGTCTCGGAATGCCTTCTGTGGTTCGTCCTCGGGCGCCGCCCTTAGAGACACCGCAACCAATGTTCTCCGTAGCACCAGTCTACACCATAGCACAACTAACTTTACCACGCCCAACTGTTGAGCCTCCAATGTTGTCACGACCCGGATTTCACACCATCGGGAGTCGTGATGGCGCCTACTGTCGGAGCTAGGCAAGCCAAGCATTTAAACATTTTTGGATAATAACACAACAGTAATAACAATAATAAACCTTTAAATAAAAGCAAAAGTCTTTTATAACATAAATAACTGGAAAGCCAATGCGGAAGTTTAATATTTCTCTACCCAAGACTGAAGTCGCTACCTCACGAACCACTAAAGAGTGCTACAAACAAGTCTGAATAGAAAAATACATAATGTCTATCTCGATACAATGAAAACAAACTGAAAATATAGAGAGGGACTTCGGCCTGCGAATGCCAGCTAGGCTACCACGTAAGTCCCCGGACTGAAGTCAGCTCCCGATCAGTATACTACTGTTGTGGTCCAAAAGCTGCTCTGGTACCGTGATCTGTGCAAAAAGCATAGAAGTGTAGCATCAGCACAACCGACCCCATGTGCTGGTAAGTGCCTGGCCTAACCCCCGCGAAGTAGTGACGAGGCTAGACAGGACTACCAAATCAACCTGTGCAGTTGAATATATGTATATGCAATAAAAGGAAAGAATACCAGAATTAAACAGTTAAAAAGGGAGGGAAGCATGCTATGGGGAAGTACAATCCGAATATAAAGTCATCAACTTAAGTAAGGAACAAAGCAATAACAATAGCTAACAAAAGCAGGAGAATCAACAGTTGCGCGGCATCAACCTTTGTGCTTTTACTCTCATTCTCACCAAAAACAATCAAATAGAATGCACGACATCACCCTACATGCTTTCCCACACATAACTCTCATTTCATGGCATGGAATGACCCTTCGTGCAAATATAATCAAAACATGGCACGGAATGACCCTTCGTGCAAATATAATCAAAACATGGCACGGAATGACCCTTCGTGCAAATATAATCAAACATGGCACGGAATGACCCTTCGTGCATAATCAGTCTTCCTCACCCAAACAGCAATCACAACCAAACAGGCGAGGGAAATAAGCGAATAATAAGAAATATCCCAGCAAGGGAAAACACAATTAAACAGCAAAATCCCGGCAAGGGAGCAACAATAATAACTTTCACATCCCGGCAAGGGAGATAATCAATATACTCAAACCATCCCGGCAAGGGATTAATCATATCTTATTCCATTTCTTTCATTTCTCACTCAATAGTATTTTTATCACTCGAGCCAACGCTCAAAAGAATTCTCAATTCATAATTAATCCTCATACTCTTCACATGATGTAGAATTCATCTATTAGCATGGAAGAGTCGCAAAAATATCAGAACAAGTACAAACAAGGACCCACGGTCATGCTAGACACCAATGTATAGATACTCGTCATCATTCCTATACACCGTACTCGATCATTTAGCAATTAGCAATTAATAACACTCTAATCCTATTCCCTCAAGCCAAAGTTAGATCAAACACTTACCTCGGTCCAAAGAATAGAAATCAATCTGACTCCAAAACAATGGTATCTAGGCATAATTAATTCAATAGTATCAATAAAAACTCAATGGCAACATCCCATAACCTAGATATGAATTTCC
>MU690579.1:6810-34799 GCA_026770625.1 Nicotiana glauca
GAAGAAAATCTACACTCCATTGGGAGAGTCATATGCCAGTCTGTTCCAGAGGCTAAGGAAATTGGACATGTTGAAGTCGATCCAGATAAAAATGCCAAACCCTCTTCCAAAGAAGTTTGATTTTTCTCAAAGGTGCGCATATTGATCAGATGCCCGGGGGCATGACATAGAGAAGTTTTGGAATATAAAGAATGCGATTCAAAAGCTTATTGATGCAGGCGACATTGTCGTGCAAAATCCAAATGCAGCCGACACTAGCCAAAGTCTATCACCTGTCCTTTGAAAAGGAATGTGAGAATTCTTTTGGGAGCCTCGGAGGCCCACATGCTACTAAGCTTTAAGCGCTATCAGAGGTTGATCATAAGAACGAGTTGGCAAAAGAAACCCAAAAGCAACTTGTTAAGAACAATGTGATGAAGACTTGTGAAGTTCCTAGTATTGTTGATGTAGAATTCAGTGGCTAAGATACTGTGCTTGGTAATTGGAAAGACGCTCCATTTCTTGGTCAGCCGGAGAAGAGCTTTGGTGGCTTAGTTTGTTGTCATTTCTGTTGTCCAGGTTATTTCTAGGTTGTAATCTGGATATTGTCTTGTGACTCAAACCCTTCTATCCTTTTATTTTGTCTAGTTTCTTTGGTCGTAGTATCTCATTTAGTGTTGTCTAGGTTTGTTCTAAGGGTTGTACCCCAGTTTATTATGCTTGTTTTGTTGTCCAAACTCTTTCATCGTTTGTCTAATGCAATTCTCTATTTTCTGCTATTTCTAGTCATTTCTATTTAATTCTCTTCTCCTTTTATAGTTCTTATCGTGCTGGTTCTAGTGACATGACATGCATGCGTAATTCTTAGCATGAGCTCAAAAATTTAGTTTAGTCATGAACCATTGAAATAATTTTGAAGATGACCGGGGCACTTGAGGGAAATAAGAACAAATTTGGACACTTTGAGATCATTTGAAACCGAACCACGTGAAACTGGGGCAGATAGAACATAAAGCAACATTATTGAAATACATCATGTTGCATCGGTTTGAAGCTAATGACAGGTTTTCCCCAAATTGGCAGGGGCCGTTCGTGGTAAGGAGAATGAGAGTGTTGTCCAATGGTGCTTTTAGTTAACAGATGTAGAAGGCGAATATGTGGATATGGTTATCAGGTCTGGTACAATCAAGAGATGTCACAAATGTTTTCCTTGGTTTGTTTAATTATGTTGTTTGTACTTGGCATATTTTAAAGATTGGAATGACGAAGGCATTTTGTTCTGCTATCTAAACATTTTATCCTTCGTTACTTCTTTGAGCCTTATTTATTTTCTTACATACCCCTCTTTTGGAATCAGTAGCAAAGTTCAGAAATACAAGCGTGAAAGATAAGTAAAGGAAAAAGAGAAAAGAAAAATAATGAAAAGAGAGAGAAGAAAGAAGAAAAGGAAAAAAAGACAAGAAAAAGAAAATAGAAACAAACAACAAAACAAAACAACAAAAAGAGAAAAGGGAAGACAAAAAAAGAGAAAGAGGAAGAAAAAGAAAAGAAAGATCACAACAAACAAATTAATTCCTATGACATGAACTACGTTTGACCTGATTCCTTTTAAGGATACGTAGGCAGCCTCACGGTTCGGTCCAATCAAAATAAAAATCCAAAAGTCCCCCAGCAAGAAATTGGGGCAGAAGTTGCGGTTGTTGTAAGAAATCTGATTCCAAAAGTTGTAATTTTAAACCCATTTGAATCGTTTTGAGCCTTTAATACCCTTTCTTTCTAACCCTATCCAAAATCCCATGTTACGGTCCAAAGAAAGACCTTCTGATCAGCCATCGAGAGATGCCAAGTCGAGCAAGTAGAGGTGATTCAAGTCAGGGGCAACACTCCAGTCCAAGTAGAAAAAATAATGAAAATGAGAGAGTCTTATTAGGGAAAACCCTCACGGGCACCGTAAGGCAACGAGAGCTGAGAGAAATCAAAAATTAGAGAGTCTTATTGGTGAAAACCGTCACGGGCACCTTGAGGCGACTGTGAGTTGAGAGAAAGACCAAAATGAGAGAGGCTTGATGGTGAAAACCCTTCGGGTACTACAAGTCAAATAAGGATTGAATCAGATTAGATGATTAGAGCATTGAAGCCCAGTTTCATGGTCTGGGGGATATAACAGGAGTTGAACATCAGGCTTGTTTGACAGAATAGGCTGCAGGTGCATGTCATGGTCATTAGAGTTGGTATCCACATCCGATAGGTTTCTACTTTATAGTTTTCTTGTTAGGAATCATCTCTTTCCATTGTCCTCTACTCTCTTCCTTTTGTCTTGTTTACTTCCTCTTCCTGAGTCTGCTTGGTCAGAATAAGTGAGAAATGACTTCAAAATTTGCCACCAGCTTTCCAATTGCACAAAATGGGATCTGGTTAGAACATCAAAGTGTCATAAGTCAGGAAAGAACAGCAAGCACACTGAGCTAGTAACAATCAACATGCTTTGGGATCCTTGCGAAATACAAAGGTTTGGTACATATCAATTCATGGACAATGCAACAAGATGGAAGGTGCTTGGTGAACGGATCAGAGATATTTTCTATGGTAGGATTACAAAAGGTGATTGACCGGTGACAAGCAGGGTCTTCAAGTGGAAATCAAAGTTATCAGGGTGAGTGAAGGAACAATAAACCTCGAGGCCAAGGCTAAAGATTTAATTCGGGAAACAACAGCAAGCACACTGAGTTGGTAACAATCAACATGCTTTAGGATTCGTATGAAATACAAAGGCTTGATATATATCAATTCATGGACAATGCAATAGAAAGAGAGCTAGGGTTAACAGATCAAAGGTATTTTCTGTGATAAGACTAACAAAAAAGGGTGGTGGACCAGTGACAAGAAAGATATTCCAAGCAGAAATCAAAGGCCAAGGTCAGTGGTTTAAATCAGGAAAGAGCAAAATGTGCACTGAAATTAGTAACAATCAATATGCTTTGGGGATCATGTGAAACACAAAGGTTTGGTAGATGTCGATTCAGGAGCAATGCAATAGATAGAAGGTATTCGGTTCAGACGAAGAGAGGTATTTTCTTGGTTAAGGTTTACAAAGGAAGTGGTTAGTCAAGGAACAAGCAGGGTCTTCGAATGGAAATCAGTTATCATGTCAAGTGAAGGAGCAACATACCTCAAGGCCAAGGCCGATGGTTTAAGTCAAGAAAGAACAGCATACACACAGAGTGGGGGCAATGGACGTGCTTTGGGATTTATGTGAGACACAAAGGTTGGGTAGATGTCAGTTCATGAGCAATGCAACAAATAGAGGATATTGGGTCTGAGCGGAGAAAAGGTATTTTCAGTGATACGGATGACAGAGAAAGTGGTTAGTCAATAACATGCAAGGTCTTCGAGTGGAAATCAGCTATCATGGGAAGTGAAGGAGCAATCGCCCTCAAAGTTCAAGACCACAAACCAACCACCAGGTTTAAACTGACAAGATTTTTCTTTGATTGAAACAGGGGCAAAAAATTTTGTTTGTTTCAGAGAAACCTCCGTAGGGGAAAAGCAAGCACCAGACAGGTTTGAGCGTAAATTGTCAGGACCCTCCTGGAGAATAGGACCTAGCTTTAAGATTTCCATTAGATAACAAGATGTAGCATAAATTTTGTTGCAGTGTAGTATAATTCAGTCGTAAAAGTGTCATTTTTTAAGGGTAAGACTTGATTTTGATTTTTAGAACCGTCATGGATAATAGGATGTAGTTTAAGACCCTCTTAGATAACAAGACTTAGCGGAAGTAATACCTTTAAAAGATGCAGCTTAGATCTATAATTGATGTTTAATTAAGAGTTGTCAGGACCTCCCTGGATAATAGGACTTAGCTTTCAAATTCCTAATAATAGTTGGTAGAATGATTCAGTTTAATACTCAATGCCCAGCCACCAAACTGGAGTAGAAAATTTTCTTTGTTTTGTCTATTTTGTTGAAGTCAGAAGCCCGCCTGGAGAACAAGGGAATATATCCAAGTCAGCAATCAGGACCCGCCTGGAGAACAAGGGAGCACATTTCAAATCAGCAATCAGGAGCCCGCCTGGAGAACAAGGGAGCAAATTTCAAG
Source organism: Nicotiana glauca (assembly GCA_026770625.1). Classification (NCBI taxonomy): domain Eukaryota; kingdom Viridiplantae; phylum Streptophyta; class Magnoliopsida; order Solanales; family Solanaceae; genus Nicotiana; species Nicotiana glauca. The sequence continues at coordinate 10,889 of MU690579.1, forward strand.
TTTAGAAATCAGGAACCCACCTAGAGAGCATGGGAATATATTTCAAGTCAGCAGTCAGGAGCCCACCTAGAGAACAAGGGAATACATTCAAGTTTCAGCAATCAGGAGCCCACCTGGAGAACAAGGGAGTATAATTCAAGTTTTAGCTTTCAAATTCTTACTGATATTTGGTAACATGATGTAGTTTAAAATCACATATGTGCCCAGCCACCAAACTGGGGCAGAAAATTTTCTTTGTTTTGTCTGTTTTGTTGAAGTCAGGAGCCCGCCTGGAGAACAAGGGAATACATTTCAAGTCAGCAGTCAGGAGCCCACCTGGAGAATAAGGGAGCACATTTCAAATCAGCAGTCAGGTGCCCGCCTGGAGAAAAAGGGAGCACATTTCAAATCAGTAGTTAGGATCCCGCCTGGAGAACAAGGGAGCACATTTCAAGTTTAGCAATCAAGAGCCCGCCTGGAGAACAAAAGGGAATATATTTCAAGTTCAGCAATCAGGAGCCCGCCTGGAGAACAAGGGAATACATTCAAGTTTCAGCAATTAGGAGCCCACCTGGAGAACAAGGGAGTACAATTCAAGTTTTAGCTTTCAAATTCTTACTGATATTTGGTAACATGGTATAGTTTACAATCATATATGTTCCCAGCCACCAAACTGGGGCAGAAAGTTTTCTTCGTTTTGTTTGTTTTGTTGAAGTCAGGAGCCCGCCTGGAGAACAAGGGAGCACATTTCAAAGTCAGCAGTCAGGAGCCCGCCTGGAGAACAAGGGAGCACATTTCAAAGTCAGCAGTCAGGAGCCCGCCTGGAGAACAAGGGAGCACATTTCAAATCTGTAGTTAGGAGCCCGCCTGGAGAATAAGGAAGCACATTTCAAGTTCAGAAGTCAGGAGCCCGCCTGGAGAACAAGGGAATACATTTCAAGTTCAGTAGTCAGGAGCCCGCCTGGAGAGAAATGAATACATTTCAAGTCAGCAGTCATGAGCCCGCCTGGAGAGCAAGGAATACATTTCAAGTCAGCAGTCAGGAGCCCACCTGGAGAACAAGGGAGTACAATTTAAGTTTTAGCTTTTAAGTTCTTATTGATATTTGGTAATATGATTTGTTTAACACTCATATATGAGCCCAGCTACCAAACTAGAGCAGAAAGTTTCTTTGTTTTTGTCTATTTTGTTGAAATCAGGTACCCACTTGGAGAACAGGAAGAAGCAGTTCAAGTTTAGCAGTCAGGAGCCCGCCTGGAGAACAAGGGAATACATTTCAAGTTAGCAGTCGGGAGCCCGCCTAGAGAGCAGGGAATACATTTCAAGTCAGCAGTCAGGAGCCTACCTGGAGAGCATGGGAATATAATTCAAGTTCAACAGTCAGGAGCCTGCCTTGAGAGCAAGGGAATACAGTTCAAATTCAGGAATCAGGCGTCCACCTGGAGAAAAGGGTAACATCTCAAAATACAATTCGATAGTCACGCGTCCACCTGGAGAAAGGGAAAACATCTCAGATTATAATTAACAACAAAGGAATTCCACCGGGAGAATGCAAGTCAAGAAGGCAACAATAACCACAAGAGCAAGTTTGAAGATATAGATAGGATTTTTGTAATGCATAGATCATAGTCTAGTCTAGAGTCTTTTCATTTTTGACATAGTGTTATAAGGGGTTCAGTAAGCAGTAGCAGCAGCAACAACAACAGTGAAATCACAGTTTCATGGTAGTCCCAGCTACCAAACATTCTTGAACTACACTGACCTGATTCCTTTTTAGCCAAGGATATATAGGCAACCTCAGAAGCATGGTGCGGTCAAATCTTTCAAAAATGCTTCCCATGGAGTATTCAAACGGGCAAAAACCGCACGTATCCGCTCACTTTATCTTTGCCCGAAAACTCTGCGTGTTTTCGAGCAAAGAGGGGCAGCTGTGAGCACGTGATTTTTGCCCTATATGAATTACTCCCATAATTTTAAAACAAAATAAATTTCTTTTTATTATTTTCAATTTTATGGATTTTTGTGACATTTTTTGTTAATTGTTTGCATTTGTTTGTGCATGTTTATTTTATTCTATTTTAATTAATAAAAAATACAAAAAAAAAGTGTGTTGCATGTGCATTTAGGATTTAATTTTACATATTTTTAGATTAATTAGTAATTAGGATTTTACAAAAATAGAAAAATCACAAAAAATCATTTATTTTGCATTGCTTAATTTTTCGCTTTGAATTTTGGTAGTCTTTCCTTTAATTTGGTTTTTAATTAATTATGGTAATTATGAGTTAATTAATTCAATTTGATAGGTTAATTAAATTTTTTAGCTTTAATTTAGGTTCTTATTAATTTTGGGAAAACAAGAAAAAGGAATTAAAAGAGTTGGAAATTAAAAAGAAAAGGAAAGGAAGTGTAGAAGAAGTCCTTTTGGGCCTTCTGAATTTTAATCCCACAAGCCCAAAACAAATTCCCCAAACCCATCCATCTGCCCCCTAAACCCGACCCAGTTCCAAACATACACACGCGAATACACATTCACAGACCCTAATTTCCCAAGATTCAGCGATGTCTCACTATTCACTCGCCTCTCTCACACAAATCAGACCTTGAATCACCCAAATCCATGGCGAGTGGATCCAAACCCATAACCACGCGTTCCTCCTTCTCTCATATGGCCATTTCTAATGGTTTCTGACACCAAAGATTTTCCCTCCTCTCACTCGCCCGATTTTGGACCATCTCACGCGATTGGAAGGTTCTGGAGAACGTCCGTTGGATGAGTGTGAGGCGTTGGATCGATTTCACTCAATCCAATCCCCACATTCATCAGAGGTTTGTTTTCCAAAAGGGCCGATTCCGACTTCATGAGGGAGGAGTTTTTTTTCTGGAGAGATTTTTTTGCAGAAAGATGGAGTTTATCCTTATAAAAAGAGATTCCTCTTCTTCTTTTTAGGTGGGTTCAGTTTTCCAGAATGAGGGAAGATATAAAAATGTTCATTGCTCTTTGAATTGGTTTCATTTTTTCGACTACTTTTCAAAAAAGATTAAAAAAAAAAGAAGAAAAATCAGAGAGATACACATTCCATGATCTCTTTCTCGGCTAGAGGTTTGTTTGAAAATGGTGATTGAATGAAAGTTGTTGAGTTTGTTGCTGTTTGAGCTTCTGATTTTTACTCATTGGCTTCCAGATTTCATTTGTATTCGAAGCTCGAGCAAAGTTAAACGAGTTGTTTACTAATTCAGGTTCGATTTTAATCTCATGTAGACTATCTTTGGCATTTGATTAAGAAATATATTGAGAGTTTGAGTTTTAGCTAGTTTAAAATAGTTTAAATCTTGGTGGTTGTTGGTCGTAATATGTTTATATGCATTTGCACAAGTACTTCTGGTGCTATTTGGTCGAGTTTACATATGAATTGAGCTCTGAAATTTTCTGTTCTGCAATATTGATACGAATCTGTAGGTCCTTGATAAGTAGTTTGAAAGAGATTGTGCTTGAATGCTGCCTCAAGATCCAGGCTTTCGCGATTCCTCGCCTTTGTTCTTTGCACTTTATTTTACGTAGGAAACTCGACATTTACATCATAGATGCCATGTTTAACTTGCTGAAATTCAGATTCTAGCATCTATTTTGTTCTGTTTGCTTAATAACATGATAGGCTTAACGACAATTGATTGTTCTGTTTATCTTGTATGAATTGAAGTTTAAAGTTCAGCAGCGAGTTTAGTTATTGAATTATTTCGACCATAGGTTGATTGGAAAATGGACGCGTGTGGAATAATTTGTTTTCATGAGTAGTTGTTAGCATAATTGAACCTGAACATGAGTGATGTTCTAAACGTCAATACCACACAAGAGGGGGGTGATTTGTGTAGTACCTAATTTCACACTAGAAGAACCTGATTCTTCTAGATGTACTTACTATAACTGTTTGCGGAATTAAGAGTGCATAAAGTAAAGAACACAAAGATTTTTACTTGGAAAATACCTGGCTCAAAAGGTGAAAAAAAACACGACCTACTACTCAGTAGGATTTTCCCAAACTTCCACTAAAATCACTGAGCCAAGAAAGAGCATTTACAAACTCTTGTAAACCTAAAGATTAAACTCTAATCCCAGTGTGGCACACAGCCTCAACTGTTGTGACACTTTCAAGTTAACTCTTACTTGAATACTGAAAGTACCTAATACAATTGCTTCTATGAAAGCTGAAAGGTACAATATGAAAACACCTACTACAATTGAACTAGAAATAAAGAAAGACACAATTGAATTGGTTCTTCACTCTTGGTTCATGTAGCTTCAGATTTTCACACTTGAATCACACTCAAATTGCTTGCAAAATCGCCTAGCTCTTTTGCTCTCAATTTTGTTTAACTTTTACGTATGTGAAATCACCTGTAAAGGAAAACAATCATTATTATTTATAGAGTTAGTGATCAGAGTTTGATTAAAACTAGAATTGCTGATCCTTCATCAAATTCGAGTCCTAGAACAACTCAAACTCCAATCCTTATCCTTGATCCGGATGTAGTTCTCCTCACATAAGGAGACTTCAACTCCTTATCATATGCAACCTTTTCGATCAACTCAGAAGATATTGTTGCTGATCCTTGAGACTTATCTTCTTCAGACGTATGTCACATGTGTAAGCATATCAACACTGTGTCTCACATGATGGACCTGGTTCATGACTGAGTTCATTTTGACAATCTTCAAAACTTCATCTGAACTTGGGCCAACAAATTCCCCCTTTTTTATGATGACAAACTCTGTGCACACTTTAATTTAACTTATCATTAAGGATCGGGTTTAATCAGGTTATAAACATCAAATTTTCAGAATACAGAGTAAAGCACAATATCTCTTCCCCCTTTTGGCATCATAGAAAAGTTGCATTTTGTATGAATCCCAAATGTTAATTATTACTTATGACCACTGAGGCAACTGCAAGTGAAAACATGATTTAGTTAATCAATAATCAACTTCACAAAAATTTAACTATTAAGATCAGAAGTTTTATAGAACAAGAGAAAACAAAGCACATTGTCATTGATTAGGATATGTTTCTACAAAACATACCACAAAAAGAAAAACAAACATCTAACCATGAGCAAAAAATAGAGAAAGGTCCCAAATATGGGTCATTGAAGGGGTTTCTAAACAGATTCTCGGGCTTGGAGGAACTAGAGGGTTAGGATTGAAGGAGATTGAGCATTGTTTAGAGCATCCCTTCACTCTTATCTTTTTCCTTTGCTAGTTCATCTTTGAGGCCATTTCTTTCACTTTCTAGTTCAGCAATGCGAGCCTGGAGCCTAGCAATTTCTGCATCTGTTGTTCCACACTCTAGAACCAATGCCCTAACTTTGTTGTTCACAGGAGTCTTCAAGGATGAACCCGGTTCAACTAGGTTTACACTTAGTAGATAGTCACAAGCCTATAGAGTTTTGATTCCAAAGTGCTCTTTGCTGGAGGCCATCTCCCACTTTTTCAATGGCACATCTAACTTGTCCAAGACAGTTGTCAGTATAAACTCAAAAAGCACCTTGTGCTCAGGCTTCATCTCACTTTTTTGCACAAACCTAGCTTCAGGCACTTCTTTAGCAGGCATGGTATCACAGAAATTTTTGGTGATTTGGAGAGCAGAAGGGAGAGAATCTAGACAAGGCTACCTTTGCCTAGTATAGTCATCATAGCCTTCACAGGGTATGTCTAGAATTTTTCCCAATTTAGGTGCATCAAACTGCACCTTTACTCCCCTCACCAAGCTTGTAACAACCCCATTCACCACTATGGCATTTGCCATAAACTCTATCAACTCTTTTCGTGCCAGCTTGCCATCCAGTTGAAGAACCATGTCCTTCCACCCCTGTGCATTCAGGGAATCATCCAATCTCTTCATGCCTGGCTCCTCCAGGTCTTTCAGAATTCTTCCTTTCAATATCTTTCTCCTACCAAAAAGGACAAATATGTCTGTTCCTTTTCAGATTCCTCTTCTTCTTCCTCTCCACTCCATGCTTCTTCTTCTTTAGGAACTTTCACTTATTTTCCTTTGACTGCAGACCTGGTTCTTTTTTCCATGGAGGGTTCAGCAGATACAGATTCTGAAGACTTCTTGGTGGAAGTCTTGGATTTCTTTGATGTAGGAGTGGGAACCTTCTCAGTTGTACCTCTTTCCTGATAAACCAGTTCCATCTTATCCTCCTATTCTTCTGCAGCCACAGAACTTTCCACAACTTTAGCTCTTCCCTTTTCCTTCTTCTTTTTCTTACTTGCCTCTAGGGCTTTCTGCAATTTAGCCTCACTTTGCCTTACCCTGCTTCTAGTAGCTCTCACCTTTGGTGCTGAAGGGACAGTAGACTTAGGAGATGACACCTTGCTCTTCTTTGTTAGCTTAGAAGCAGTTGGATCCTTTTGAGAAGAAGCTTTGCGCTTCTTGGGATCATAGCTTGCTCCAACTTTCTTCAGAATGTCAGCCAAGGTTTCTTCCACATATGGACTAGGTGCATCTTGTTGTTCACTCAAGTGCACAAGACCTTCAGCAGCCTCCCTGGGTTCACTTCCCCCTGGCTTGTTGCCACTCTCCTCATCTCCTCCATAAATTGCAAGAATTTTACCTTTATTTTTCTTTCACTTCCTCTTCAATTCTCCCTCACTTACATCTCTCATAGATCCCACCAGCACAAACATATCATCTACTTTCTCTACTACATCAGAAAAAACATAGCATGTATTTACCTCTTTAGGGGTTTCTTGATTCTTGTCTGATTCAGAAGACCCACGTTCTTCTCCATCACTTGCAGAGATAAAAGCTTTAGACTCGGAGATTGAGTCAGATGATTCCTTTTCATAGCTTTCCCCTCTTTGACTCGCTTTCAATTTTTTGTTGAGAACTGTTCTCATAGCACCAGTAGCTACAGTCTTTCTTGCCAACATTTTCTGTTGGTGGAATCTCAGTTTAGGGTTGTCGCTAGGAGGTACAGATGAAGATGTGTTAGGAGATGCTGGTGGGGGAGTTAATGGATTTTCTTGAGGGTTAGTCATGGCGGAGAATTTCTGGAGGGTTTTGGGAATTTTGGAGAATTTTAGAGAGAAGGAGGATGATCAGGGGTTTTAACACCTAATGACGGTTATGGACTGAGGTAGGAATATGTGGAGTGTATTTAAAGTGAAGTATGATTAGGTGCAGTAATGGCAGTCTTTTGTAGTGGTCAATCAGGAGTCTAATCCTATTAGGACTCCGATCTTTAAGTGGTAATTGATTGACGCTAGTTTTTAGGAAATAATCCCGTTTTATTTAGAATTCTAAGAGAATGAAACTGGTTCAATGCTCATGGTTATATTTTTAGGAGTTTGATTAGGATAGGACTTCTACTCATAATTGGAATTTTTATTTTTATAATTGTGCAAAGTATAGAAACATACTTGACCTTTTCTCATGAGCATATACTGATGAACCAGGTTCTTCAAGTAGAACTCCTCTTGATTATGCCTCATATATCAGAATAGAAAAAAGACTTTGTAAGAGATCAATGAATTAATATAAACACACATCACAGGAGTATACTGATTAGAGTATGAGACTGAGTAAGAATTAGTCTAGATATTTACATAAAATCAGACCTTCTAACCAAAAAACAATATTTGTTTTTTTTTCATTGCATTCTGAACTGGTTCCTTTAAGTGATCTTAATCATCCCTAATTCCAACATGTTCCTTTCAAAGTTTTCCTTATTCAGTGCTTTGGTGAATATGCCAGCTATTTGTTTATCAGTAGCATAGAATTCTATTGAGATTAATCCTTTCTCATAATTATCTCTCAAGAAGTGGTGTCTAACATCTATGTGCTTGGTCCTTTTATGATGAACAGAGTTCTTTGTTATACTTATAGCACTAGTGTCATCACAAAATATTGGTATTCATCCCACTTCTATACCAAAATCTACTAATTGTTGTTTAATCCACAGTAGTTGAACATAACAAGAAGCTACAGCTGCATACTTAGCTCCAGCAGTAGATAGGGCTATTGAATTTTGTTTCTTGGTAGCCCATAATACAAGACATGAGCCAAGGAAGTGTGCCATACCTGAGGTGCTTTTTCTATCCACTAGGAAACCTGCATAGTCAGCATCAACATATCCTACTAGATTGAAATTACTACCTTTAGGGTACCAAAGACACAATTCAATAGTGCCCTTCAAATATCTCAATATCCTCTTGATAGCAGTCAAGTGAGACTCTTTTGGATTTGCCTGAAAACGAGCACATAGCCCTACACTGAAAACAATGCCAGGTTTACTGGCAGTAAGATACAAAAGTGAACCAATCATACCCCCTATACAACTTCTAATCAATTGATAAACCATGTTCACCAATATCTAATTTAGTGGCAGTTGCAATAGGTGTATCTATTTCTTTAGAATCCTCCATTTTAAACTTCCTGATTAGTTCTTTTGTATACTTCTGCTGATGAATCATGGTTCCATTTTCACTTTATTTGATCTGTAATCCTAAGAAGAAGTTAAGCTCACCCATCATGCTCATTTAAAATTCATTTCCCTTTAGTTTTGCAAACTTTTTCATTAGCTTGTCAGTGGTGGCCCCAAAGATTATGTCATCAACATAAATTTGTACAACAAGAAGGTCCTTACCTTTTTCCCTTAAGAATAAGGTACTATCTATTTTACATCTCTTGTACCCATGCTCCAGTAGGAATTTTGAATATCTTTCATACCATGCTCTTGGTGCATGTTTGAGTCCATAAAAAGCCTTGTCCATCTTGTACACATGTTCAGGACATTCTTTGCTTTCAAACCCTGGAGGTTGTTTTACAAACACTTCTTCCTTCAACTAGCCATTCAGGAAGGCACTTTTGATATCCATTTGATGGAGAGTGAATTCCATATGTGCTGCAAAAGCTATGAGGAGCCTGATTGCCTCCAGTCTTGCAACTGGAGCAAATGTCTCATCATAGTCGATTCCTTCCTCTTGGCTGTAACCTTAGACTACCAACCTTGACTTGTTCCTTGTGACAGTTCCATCTTCATCGAGTTTGTTCCTAAAGACCCATTTGGAGCCAATGATTGATCTATCCTTGGGTCTTAGAACTAGGTGCCAAACTTGACTTCTTTCAAACTGGTTAAGCTCATCCTGCATTGCATTCACTCAATCTGCATCCTGTAAAGCCTCAACAATATTTTTAGGTTCAATGATATATAGGAAAGCAACAAAAGCACACAGATTCTTTAATTGTGATCTGGTTTTGACTCCAGATGTTGGGTCAGTGATAATGTTCTCAATGGGATGAGAACTTTGATACTTGTAAGGTTTTACAACCAACTGGCTTCTACTGGATATTTTAGCAAATTGATGAGGAACGGTTTCATGACAGGTTCCTTTAAGGAGTTTATTTCAATGCCTCTTTGATTTCTTCCCCTGTCAGGTTGCCCTGTAAGGAAGAACCTGTTCTATTACCTGTTCCTTCTGCAGTGTCACTTTGACTTGAGTTGATGCTTCAGCCAAGTCTTTGACCAGTCCAATGGCTTCATCTTCATGTTCCTACCTCTCAGAAAGAATGTTTGTTTCATCAAATACTACATGCACATTTTCTTCTACACACAGAGTTCTTTTATTAAAAACTTTATAAGCTTTGTTATGTGAAGAATATCCCAAGAATACTCCATTATCACTTCTGGGATCAAACTTTCCTAGGGAGTCTTTTCCATTATTGTGCACATATCACTTGCAACCAAAAGCCCTAAGATGGGATATGTTTGGTTTTCTCCCTTTAAGTAACTCATAGGGAGTCTTCTCTACTAGAGGTCTGGCCATGCATCTATTTCTGATGTAACATGCAGTGTTTACAGCCTCTGCCCAGAAGCTGTGAGGCAATTTGCAAGATAGTAACAGCATTCTATCCATATCCTCAAGAGTTCTATTTTTCCTTTCAACTACTCCATTTTGTTGTGGAGTCCTAGGGGCAGAGAAATTGTGATCTATGCCATTTTCATCACAAAATTCAGCAAACTTAGAGTTTTCAAACTCAGTTCCATGATTAGGCCTAATGGATGCAAGATGATTTCCTAATTGTTTCTGAGTCTTCCTAACAAATGTAGAAAACATGTCAAATGCTTCATCTTTGGAAGTTTAAAATAAAACTCAGGTGAATCTAGAATAGTCATCAACTAGCACCATTACATACTTCTTTCCACCTTTGCTCATGATTCTCATTGGACCACATAGATCCATATGAACCAGTTCCAACATCTTAGACGTACTTACCATTTTCTTAGATTTGAAGGATGACCTTACCTGCTTCCCCCTTGCACATGCCTCACAAACTTTGTCTTCCTTGAACTTGATATTAGGTAAACCTACAACCAAGTCCTTGGAGGCTAATTTGTTTAGCTGATTTAGACTGGCATGACCAAGTCTTTTGTGCCATAGGAAGGGATCATTAACTAACACACTTAAGCAAGTGAGTTTATTTTATGAAAGAGTTGACAAATCTACAATGTAAATATTGTTAACTCTTTTTCACTGCAAAACAATCTTGTCAGTGGTAAGGTTAATCACAAAGCATTTGGTGGAGGTAAAAGCCACAAGGTTACCTCTATCACACAATTGTGACACACTTATTAAACTGTATTTCAAGCCATCTATCAGGTAGACATTCTTTATGGAATGAGAATTAGTCTTGCCTACCTTTCCAACCCTAATGATCTCACCTTTATTTCCATTACCAAAGGAGACATTACCTCCTTTTAAGTCCTCAAGTGAAAGGAACTGGTCCTTCTCCCCAGTCATATGTTTTGAGCAGCCACTATCTATGTACCATATTTGGCTCTCCCTTTCACTTGGACCTGCAAAAGGAAATCAGGGGTTAGTCTTAGGAACCCAAACTAGTTTGGGTCCCTTTCTGTAAGCAAAAGGATAAATTAAATTCCTTCTTGCCCATCTTGGCAACTTATTCCTTTCATTAACGAAAACTTTTGACTGGCCATTTCTTTTGCATTACATTCATATTTATAATGGCCAGTCTTACCACAGTGTGTGCAGAGTTTATTTTCAGGAAGAGTGAGGTACTTTCTTTTTGGATCCCATTTAGGAGCTTGAGTCCCATAGCCAAGTCCTCTTTTGTTACTGCTGCGATGCTCTTGCAACCAAGAGAGAGCATCAGAGGCTTTGTTCCACTTGCAAGTTCTATCTAGTTCATATTTTGCCTTTCCTAGATCTTCTTTTAAGATTTTGATGAATTAATCTTTCCTGTATAATTCATCTTTCATTTTTCCCAAATTTTATTCTAGAGTGAGACATGTGAGATCAGCTAACTTCTTTCCTCTTCCTAATTTCAGTTTCAAATTTTCAGACTTAAGTTCTAGGACACTGTTGTCAAGTTCAAGAACCTGGTTCTTCAATTCAGCATTTTTGTTGTCACTCTCATTTGCCCTAGACTCTAGACTTTTACATTTTGCTTTTAGAATTACTCATTCCCTAGACAGAACTTCCTTCTCATTATTAATTATCTCAGACTCATCAATGAATTTGTTAATAGCTCAGCCAGCCTTTCTTTAGACAAGAATTTAATCTTGTCTTTGAGATGAATAATACTTACGTCTTATTCATCCTATGATTCTCCAATGGCCATTAGTGCTTGCTCCTCCTCGTCTTCATCTTCTAAGTCTTCATCTGAAGTTTCTCCCCAAGCAGCAACCATGGCCTTAGTTGAACCTTTGTTTCTCTTTGGTTGAACATGTTCCTTCTTGTTGTTCCTTCGTCCAGCTCTTTCTTTCTTCCACTCAATTTCCCATTGAGGACAGTTTTTGATCATGTGGTCAGTCTTACCACACTTGTAGCATCCCTCATTTGTCTGTTTCTCCGAAGCTCTTGATTTGTTGAAGTTTGTACCTCTTGAATAACTATTTCCTCTCATCAGGTACTTCTTGAAATCCCTAGTGATCATAGTCATTTCATCATCTTCCAAATCTGCACCTTCAGCAATTCTGAAAGCTAAGCTTCTCTCCTTTTTGGGGGTGTCCATCTTCATGGTTTGTATCCTCATTTCATAGGCAGTTAAATTTCCAATTAGTTTATCCAGTCTGAGGGTAGCAATGTTCTTGGATTCCTGAATGGCAGTGATCTTGCTTTCCCATGTGACTGGCAGAACTCTTGTCAGAATCTTCTCAACCTTCTCTTCTTCAAGGATAGTCCTTCCAAGAGATTGAAGTTCATTTGTCAAAGTGGTGAATCTAGTATACATCTCCTGGATAGTTTCTCCTTTCTTCATAGTGAAATTCTCATATTGAGAATACAGAAGTGTTCCTCTTGATCTTTTCACTTGAGGTGTTCCTTCATGAGCCACTTGTAGAGTGTCCCATCTTTCCTTAGCAGTTGTACAGCTTTGGATCCTCTTGTACTCGTCTGGTCCTAGTCCACATACAAGCCACTTCTTGGCCTTGGCATTTTTCTCCCATTTCCTCACGTCCTCAGTAGTACAATCAGCCCTTGTTTTTGGCAAATCGATTCCTTCAGCATTCTTCTTAGTGGTTGCTAGGGGACCATCAGTGACTATGTCCCAAAGTTCATAATCTTTCCCTATAACGTGATCTCTCATTTTGTTCTTCCACCAATAATAGTACAGACCATTGAAAAGTGGAGGCCTAGCAGTGGATTGCCCTTCCCAGTTCCTAGGTGGTGCACTTATTGGTGATCTTCTCCTAAGGTGTTAGCCTCTTCAAGGATAACCTACTCTGATACCAATTGATGTTCTAAACGTTAATACCACACAAGAGGGGGGTGATTTGTGTGGTACCGAATTTTCACACTAGAAGAACCTAGTTCTTCTAGATGTACTTACTATAACTTTTTGCGGAATTAAGAGTGCATAAAGTAAAGAACATAGAGATTTTTACGTGGAAAACACCTGGCTCAAAAGGTGAAAAAAACCACGACCTACTACTTAGTAGTATTTTTCCAAACTTCTACTAAAATCACTGAGCCAAAAAATAGCATTTACAAACTCTTGTAAACCTAAGGATTAAACTCTAATCCAAGTATGGCACACAGCCTCAACTGCTGCGACACTTTCAAGTTAACTCTAACTTAAATACTCAAAGTACCTAATACAATTGCTTCTATGAAAGATGAAAGGTACAATATATAAAACACCTACTACAATTGAACTAGAAATAAAGAAAGACACAATGGAATTAGTTCTTCACTCTTGGTTCAGGTAGCTTTAGATTTGTACACTTGAATCACACTCAAATTGCTTCCAAAATCGCATAGCTCTTTTGCTCTCAATTTAGTTTAACTTCTGCGTATGTGCAATCACCTGTAAAGAGAACAATCATTATTATTTATAGAGTTAGTCATCAGAGTTTGATTAAAACTCGAATTGTTGATCCTTCATCAAATTCGAGTCCTAAAACAACTCAAACTCCAATCCTTATCCTTGATCCGGATGTAGTTCTCTTCACATAAGAAGACTTCAACTCCTTATCATATACAACTTTTTTTATCAAATCAGAAGATAGTATTGCTGATCCTTGAGACTTATCTTCTTCACACATATGTCGCATGTGTAAGCATATCAACACTGTGTCTCATACGATAGACCTGGTTCATGACTGAGTTGATTTTGTCAATCTTCAAAACTTCATCTGAACTTGGGCCAACAATGAGTAATTGATAAAATTGGACTGCCAAGTTGTTCTTCCTGTTTCAAATATCATTGTTCATGCATATTTTTCCTCAATTTTAGACTTTTTTATGTTACGTTTGACTTGAATAATCAGATCTTCAGTATTTGATTTCCGTGATGTGGACTGTTCAGCTTTGATTCCTACCATCAATATGTAATAGAGAGGATTTTTATTAGTTCTGAATGTGATTAAATTCAGCAAGTAATTTAAAGGTTATTCTCTTTGATTTATAGCAAATGTAGAGACAATGTTTCAAATAATCATTGGAAGAGGACTTGATTTGAGTTAAAATTGGATGACAGAAAGAAGGAGCTTTTAACCTTTGATTTTTGTTTCTCCCTATTCTATTTTGGAAGCTCTTTCATACAAAATTTCAAGTTCTTTCAGTTTTCCTCGAACTTCAAAGATCGAAAAAACATGAAATATTAGTTCCTTTTCCTTTTCGAATCTTGCGTATCAAAAAATGGGAGTTTATGTGAGGTTCAAGTTGATTTTCGGCCTTAATTCGAGGTGTCATTCGAAGGGCAATCCTCAAACTTGATTGTGTTTAACTGCCGCCTCAAGTTTGGTTATATCGTTCACTCGATTTCAATCCATTGCCTGCTGAGGTTCTATTTGTGATTCTGTTGCTTGCGAGCCTCAAAACAGTCTGGCCATCCGAATCCCAAATTCAATTAAGGGTCCCTCTCCTCTTCTTTCTTTTATGTGTGTTGCTAGCTTGAGGTGTTGTGATGAATGACCTGATATTGCCTAATCCTCCTCATTGATTTAAGAACTGTTGTGTTGCCTCTTATTCCATTTCGAATGAACTCTGTTGTTTATCCTTGATTATGGTATATGTCATTGTTTCATTTCCGCCAAATGAAAGAGATATTACTAGGGTCGTTAATTTGGATAATTTCATTCCCGTAGGAATTGGACTTACTTCTATGTACTGGTAGCAACCAAATTGCTAATGGGAGTATCTGTTAGTTATGTGAACTGCGCTAGGAGCTAGCCTTATTTTGATAGGGAACTTAAATTCTATGTATGTAGTAATGCGATGCTAGCTCAGGCTTTTGAGAAGTTCAGTTCTTCTTCAATGTATAATTGTGGCCTTTTTAGTCAAAGCATCCGGGATGTTTTCTTTGGAAAATCCGAAATAGTTATGAGTAGGAATGTCCTCTTATTACCTTAATAAAACAAGCCTTCTAAAAATTGAGGCATGTCATGCCAAATAAAATCTTAAAATGCATGGCCCTCATTTAATATTCTAAATCCTTAGAAATCGAGGCATGCCATTTAGTCGAATTCCCATGGCCCTCGCAAAGTTGCAAACGCGTAGTTGCTTTAGGCATGTTATTTTTATAATATTACCTTCCTAAACTCGAGTGTGCATTTCATGTGACCCAAATCCAAATTTTAAACAACGTCAACTAAAATATGTCTCAGGCTGTGGGTGCATTTCATGTGGCGCGGTTCAAAAATGTGTTCTGGTTGACCTTGAAATCTTTCCTAAAAAATTAATTAAAAGCGATTTAAAGTTAAAAAGGCACATAGGTTTAAAAGTGTTTAAAATCAGATAAGTATGCCAATTATAACAATTGAGCGACCGTGCTAGAACGACGGAACTCAGGAATGCCTAACACCTTCTCCCGGGTTAACAGAATTCCTTACTCAGATTTTTAGTTTGCGAACTATTAAACAGAGTCAATCCTTTCCTCGATTTGGGATTTGAACCGGTGACTTGGGACACCATAAATCTCCCAAGTGGCGACTCTAAATCTTTTAATAAATAAATCTCATTTCGATAGTCTTTTAATTGGAAAAACTCCGTTTCTTATACCCTTCTAGGGGTGTGGTGAAAAAGGAGGTGCGAAAATAGTAGATCGTTCATTGCTCTTGTGTAGTAGTGATAGGGGGTCTTGAGACCCGGGTAGACTTATTATTGCTGGACATGGTTAAATTTGATGTCATATTGGGGATGGACCGGTTATTACCTTACCACGCTATCTTGGACTGTCATGCCAAGACTATGACCTTAGCCTTGCTGGGGTTGCCTTGTTTCTAGTGGAAAGGGACTCGTGGTTGTTCTACCCGTAGTGTTATCTCATATGTGAAGGCTCGGCATATGGTCGAGAATGGGTGTTTGGCCTATTTTACATATGTTCGTGATTATAGTGTCGAGGTTCCTTCTATTGATTCTATGCCTGTTGTTCGTGAATTTCTTGAGGTATTTCCTTCAGACCTGCCGGGTATGTCACCCAACAGGGATATTAACTTTTGCATTGATTTGGCTCCTGAAACTCAGCCCATTTCTATTTTGCCATATCGTATGGCCCCGCCTGAGTTGAAAGAGTTGAAGGAGCAGTTGCAAGACTTGCTTGATAAGGGCTTCATTAGGCCCAGTGTCTCGCCTTGGGGCGCGTTGGTGTTTTTTGTCAAGAAGAAGGATGGATCGATGAGAATGTGTATAGAATACCGACAATTGAACAAGTTCACAATCATTAATAAGTATCCATTGCCGAGGATCAATGATTTGTTTGATCAGCTTCCGGGTGCCCTAGCGTTTTCTAAGATCGACATGAGATCTGGCTACCATCAGTTGAGGAATAGGGCATCTGATGTCCCTAAGACAGCTTTCCGCACTCGGTACGGGCATTATGAGTTCTTGGTGATGTCATTTGGATTGACAAATACCCCAGCAGCTTTTATGGATTTGATGAACTGAGTGTTTATGCCATACATGGATTCGTTCATGATAGTCTTCATTGACGATAGTTTGATCTATTCCCATAGCCGGGAGGAGAAGGAGCAGCATCTGATAATGGTTCTTCAGACTTTGAGAGTTAGTCAGTTGTATGCTAAGTTTTCGAAGTGTGAGTTATGGTTGAGTTCAGTTGCTTTCTTGGGTCATGTGGTTTCAACAGAGGGTATTTAGGTAGATCCAAAGAAGATAGAGGTAGTCAAGAACTAGCCTCAACCCACACAGCTACAAAGATCCAGAGTTTCTTGGGGTTGGCAGGCTATTATCATCGGTTTGTGGAGGGGTTTTCATCTATCGCAGCCCCGATGACCAGGTTGACCTAGAAGGGTGCCCAGTTTAGGTGGTCAGACGAGTGTGAGGTGAGATTTTAGAAGGTTAATACATCTTTGACTGCGGCACCGGTGTTAATTTTACCCACAAGTTTAGGGCCTTATACAGTTTATTATGATACATCTCGTATTGTACTTGGTGCGGTATTGATGCATGATGGCAAGGTCATTACTTATGCTTCGCGTCAGTTGAAGATTCATGAGAAGAACTACCTGGTCCATGATTTGGAATTAGTAGCCATTGTTCACGCATTGAAGATTTGAGGGTATTATCTATATGGCGTGGCATGTGAGGTATTCATATATCATAAGAGTCTGCAGTATTTGTTCAAGCAGAAGAAACTAAATTTGAGGCAAAGAAGGTGGTTGGAGCTATTAAAGGACTATAATATCACCATCTTATATCATCCAGGGAAGGCCAATGTGGTGGCCGATAGTTTGAGTAGGAAGTCATCCAGTATGGGCAGTCTTGCGTATATTCTGCTCGGTAAGAGACCGTTTGCCCTAGATGTTTAGGCATTGGCTAATTAGTTCGTGAGGTTGGATGTTTCTGAGCCAAGTCGTGTATTAGCTTGCATAGTTTCTCGCTCTTCTTTATTGGAGCGTATCCAAGATCGGCAGTATGGTGATCCTCATTTGTGTGTCCTTAGAGACAAAGTGCAACACGGAGGTGCAAAGCACATTACATTAGGAGATGATGGAGTTTTGAGGCTGCAGGGTCAAATTTTTGTGCCTAATATGGATGGGCTCCGAGAGTTGATTTTAGAGGAGGCGCATAGTTCCTGATACTCTATTCATCCGGGTGTGCCAAGATGTATCAGGATGTACGGCATCATTATTGGTGGAGGAGGATGAAGAAGGACATTGTTGCATATGTGGCTCGGTGTTGGAATAGTCACTAGGTTAAGTACGAACATCAGAGACCTGGTGGTCTGTTCTAGAAGATTGAGATTCCTGAGTGGAAGTGGGAGCGTATCACTATGGACTTTGTTCTTGGACTCCCACAGACTCAGAGGAAGTTCGATGCAGTGCGGTTGTAGATAGGTTGACCAAGTCAGCACATTTCATTCCTATGGTAGTCATCTATTCTTCTGAGAGGTTAGCTGAGATTTATATCCATAAAATTGTTCGCCTTCATGGTGTGCCTGTGTCTGTCATTTCAGACCGAGATACGCAGTTTACCTCACATTTTCTGGAGACCAGTTCAGCGAGAGTTGGGCACACGGGTTGAGTTGAGCACAGTATTTTATCCTCAGACGGACAGGCAGTCTGAGCAGACTATTCAGATTTTAGCAGATATGCTTCGAGCTTGTGTCATTGACTTCAGAGGCTCGTGGGATCAGTTTTTGCCTTTAGCGGATTTTGCCTACAACAACAGCTACCAGTCGAGTATTTAGATGGCTCCTTATGAGGCTTTATATGGTAGGCGGTGTCGTTCTCTGGTTGGATGGTTTGATCTAGGAGAGGCTCAGTTGTTGGGGACGTATCTAGTGCAGCATGCCTTGGACAAGGTCAAGATCATTTAGGATAGGCTTCGTATAGCTCAGTCTAGGAAAAAAGGTTATGCCGACCGTAAGGTTCATGATTTGACATTCATGGTCGGTGAGCAGTTATTGCTTCGGGTGTCGCCTATGAAGGGCGTGATGAGATTTGGTAAGAGGGGCAAGCTTAGACCTAGATTCATTGGTCCGTTTGAGATTCTTGATCGAGGGGGGATATGGCTTACAGACTTGCATTGCTGCCTAGCTTATCAGCCATGCATCCAGTGTTCCATGTGTCCATGCTTCGGAAGTATCACGATGATCCATCCCACGTGTTAGACTTCATCACTGTCTAGTTGGACAAGGACTTGTCATATGAGGAGGATCCCGTAGCTATTCTAGACCGGCAGGTTCGTCAGTTGAGGTCGAAGAGTTTTCGTTCTATTCGTGTTCAGTGGAGAGGTCAGGCTACTGAGACATTGACATGGGAGTCCGAGTTTGATATGCGGAGCCGTTATCCCCGTCTTTTTCCTGACTCAGTTACTTTCTTCTTATGTACGTTCGAGGACGAACGGTTGTTTTAGAGGTGGAGGATGTGATGAGCAAAAAGGTCATCACTTGATTTAGAAACAAATTCAGTGTTTCGAGGCCTAAAAACCTCCATTTTACCTCACCTTTATTTGTGTGCGTTGTCCGGCCCAATATTCGGAAAGTCTTCTATGTGAAAAGATGAGAAATAAAAATTTCTAGAGTTAAAAAAATTGATTTTGGTTGACTTTGGTCAACATTTTGAGCAAACGGACCCGGATCCGTGTTCCGACGATCCCGGGAGGTCCGCGATAAAATATGGGACTTGGAAGAATGCCTGGAAATGAATTCCGAGCTCCCAAGCCTTAGAAATCAATTTTTAAAAGAAATTATTTTGCTGAATTATCTAATAAATGAAGAAAATAATTAATGTCTGAAACCATTGTTATCGGGCCCATATTTTGGTTTCAGAGTTCGGTACAAACTTGCTATAGTATTTGAATGATAACTATGAATTTTGGTGAAAAATGAAGTCTATTTGACATGAATTGGACTTCCGGTTGAAGAGTTATGAACTTTAAGTGTTCTTGATAAAAATAATGAGTTTTGAGGTTTAATTCATGGTTTTACATGTTATTTTGATGATGTGATCGCACAAGTAGGTCCATATGATATTTTTGAGTTAGTATGCACATTTGGTTTCCACTCCCGAGGAGTGGGTGAGTTTTGGGCAGGTTCTGGGATGTTTTAAGCTTAAAACATAGTTGTTGCAGGTTCAGAGAAGTTGCATATCTCTGAACCCCAGTGTGGTCCGCAAGGATTTGTGCGGTTCGCGGTGGGGGGCTTTGCGGCCGCACTCGATTTTGTGCGGTCCACGGTGAGGAAGAATCTGCAGGTTCACTGGTATGACTTCGGAAGCTTATATCTTTTTATCTATAAGGAATTTTTAGATAATTTAAAAACAAAAGTACTAGCCCTTCGTATCTAGTTTCCAGAAAGATAAAGAAATCATAATTTGGACATCTGTAGAGAAAGTTATGACCAATATACTAAAGCATGTCACTGCAGTTAACATTGTGAGCTCTGTTGCTGCAATCCTTTTTGTGCGGTCCGCACAGAGGGTCTGAGAGGGGTATATTTAAACGGGATTTTTAGTTATTTTTTATTTTCAAAACCCCAAAAATATAAGAGGCAATTTTTCAAACAACCTTTCTTCTCCAAAAATTTAGTAAGTGATTCTAACTCATTTTCTTTACTCCTTAACTTCTTTTTACAAGCTTTCATCCTAGAATCTAGGGATTTCATGGTGGAATTGGGAATTTTGGGAAAACCCTAAAAATATTGAAATTTGGGGATTTAGACCTAAAATTGAGGTCGGATTCACAAATCAACTATATATCCGGGCTCGGGGATGAATGGGTAATCGGGTTTTGACCCGAATTTCGAGTTTGGACCAAGCGGGTCCGGGATCGATTTTTGACTTTTTGAGAAAAACTTTAGAAAACTTATTTCATGCGCTAGAATTAATTCATTTAGCACTTATTAATATTATTAAGTAACTTGTGGTTAGATACGAGCGAGTTGGTGGTGGACTCAAGAGGTAAAGCGATAGTTGAGGCTTGAATTTTGTTCGTGGCATCGAGGTAAGTGTTTGGTATAACCTTAGCTTGAGGTATTAGGAGTTGTGCCTTATCTGTTATGTGCTAACTTTGGAGTACGACGTATAGGCATGGTGACGAGTATCTATACATTAGTGTCAAGCATGCCTGTGAGTCTTTTATTGTAATCGTTATGACTCTGTTGTGGTTTATTGTTCTTCATGTGAGAATTATCATTTTGGTTCCCTTGGAGGGATGTTTGTTGTGATATTATTGTTCCTTGCCGGAATGTTATTATTATGCTATTGTTCCCTTATCGGAATTCTTTTATGATTGGTGTTCATATATGAAATGGGAGCGGGTTACACGCCTGCAACAGAAATATATAAAATGGAAGCGGGTTGCATGTCTGCAATGGAAATATATGAAATGGGAGCGGGTTGCATGCCTACAACAGTAATTATATGAAATGGGAGTGGTTTGCACGCCTGCAACGGTAATATATGAAATGGGAGCGCGTTGCACGCTTGCAACGGTATGATATGAAATGGGAGCGGGTTGCACTCCTGCAACGGTACTATATGAAATGAGATCAGGTTGCACATCTGCAACGGTATTACGTTTGTACTTGTTCTTGTTATTTCCTTACCTTTGCTAGTAATTGATTTATGGCATTTCTTACATTTCTCTACTTTTGTTCTGTTGTTATCTATTACTCCCCGCAGCATGTTTCCCCTGCCCAATTTTAGTTGTAATTATCTGCTTCTATTTTTTATGTACATGATTTAACTGCACAGGTTTATTTGGTGGTCTGGTCCTAGCCTCGTCACTACTTCGCCGAGGTTAGGCTAGGCACTTACCAGCACATGGGGTCAGTTGTACTGATACTACACTCTGCACTCTTTTGTGCAGATCCCAATGCTGTAGATTTTAGACCGCAGTGAAATTGTTGTTTCCTGTTCATCAGGTGATCTGAGGTAGTCCTGCAAGCGTCCGCAAGACTTGGCGTCTTCTTCTATCTATTATTCTTGTTTCTTTCATGTATTTCCAGAGACAGTGTTGTATTTATTTCTTTCAAACCTTTATTTGTATTACTCCTAGACAGTCTGTGAAGTTGTGACACCAGTCTTGGGTAGATTTGTTATGGATTGGTATTAGCAGTATTATTAGAACTTTATAATGCAGTCTTCCGCTTATTCAATTCTATTGTTATCTAATTGTTGGCTCTTAACTGTTATCATATTAAAAATGGAAACAAGGTAAATAGTTCACTTAGTTGGCTTGCCTAGCTTTCGCAAGTAGGCGCCATCACGACTCCTGAGAGTGGGAAATCCGGGTCGTGACAATTTTCTATAAAGTTTCCTAAGTCTTCTCTACCAATCATGAGCACTCTGGTTGTCATAACTCTCTCCTAGTAATTACAACAATATACTACACATATTCTCCCGAATTATGCTAGCTAGCCTTAAGCATAGCTCACTTAGATCGTACCAAGGTTTCGTTATCCCTAATCCACATTTAAACCCTTCGTATTGATCCCTTATATACGTTAGGAGTGATGTTATTCAACAACTACCTAAATATGTACTCTCTCCCGAGTAATACACACTAAATAGGCACAGCTGATTGAGAGCTCTTCAACTAACCACAATACTAACTAGTTGAACAAATAGAGAAAATACTACAACAAATATATATTAACATAACAGGAAAATCATCCTCCAAAAGGGTCCATCAAAACCCTAGATAACAAATTAGCTATTCATAATAATATACAAAACTATAATACTAGAATTCATAACCAATAATGGAAAATAGGAAGAAAGAAGTGAAAAACTTATAGAAGAATTCTCCGCCTCGCTCCTAGTGTATTCTTGCCTCCTTAGGTCGAATCCCTGGTCTCCACGGCGGCTCTGTGCTCTCTCTAGGTCAAAAGTGTGTCAAAAGTATGTCCTGCTCCTCAAAATAGAGTTTTACATGTATTTATACCAAGTAGGGTCGGGCCCAGACAAAAACATCTTCTTCTGCGTGAAATAGGACAATCACTCTGTAAACTTTGCACTATCGTGCCGCATGGGGCAACGCACCATGCGGGGCGGTAGTGGAAAAGTTCATATCACTAATTCTGACAGGCTGCAGGAAATTTCCATAGGCGCGTCGCTCCACGCGCCGCGGTAGTGGTAATTTGCAAAAATACAAAACATGAAAGTTATAGCCCTTTCAAATAGATTTCCAATGATATATTGTGGATCCCAAACGGAGTTCTGAGAGAAACGTTATTTGCATTTTAATAGACAATGCGACGTATGCCCACTTGATTCTTCGTTTTGTTCTAAACTATTATTCGTTGATCCCTGAACACGATCCCGGCTTGATTCCTTGGGCTTTTACTCAGAAATCAAAGTTCCATATCACTTGAATTCATTCCTTAATATCTACATAGCTCGGAATCACTCCTACAAGGCATAAAATATACAGTTTAGTGCAAAACACTAGCGATTAATGCTCAAACTCAATTAAAGTGTAGTACATTAGAGTGTAATAAGCGACTAAATACGTAATTATAGCCTATCATCAATACCCCACACTTAAACCATTGCTCGTCCTTGAGCAATCAAACTACACTTCATAAAGACACGGCCTTTTTAAATAACTCTCCTAACTCATCACACCAAGAATATTTATAATAGACTAAGCACAAAAGCATAACATCTTCACCTCAAGATTTGAATCACAAGTACCACGCATTATTCACAACTCACCCACTTACTCTAACATAGAGGTCACTGACATTACCTTTCTTTCATGAAATAAGTTCCCTCACACAACAAAAGAGATTAGTTCCACACAATAAAATGTAAGATCATTTAGGAACTCAAAATAGAAAGAATTCACTCACTCTCAGAAATAACATTCATATGCCACAAAAGATTCACCGTATGCTTTTCCGTAGTGTACTACTCTAATAATTGAGCTCATTCACTCTAGGATAAAGTAGGACTTTAACTGGTTGTAATGCAGGCTGCGGGACGGGTAGGATATATTTAGATATAAGAGTGACTATACCTCCCTAAGCACTTTAATACATACACTTTATTATTTAATACCCCACACTTATGTTAAACCATAACTCCACCTTTACATCAATATACATCAACTCCCAAATTATTTAATCACAATTATATCAAGAGTTACTACTTATCAATGAATATCTTCACACAATACAACTATTATTTTTCTTGTCTTTTCTTTTACAATTCAAATGGATCTTGCTCTTTCAAATCTGTGCATCTTTCTCTTTATTTTATTAGTTCCACTCAAAAGCCAAACCAACCACCCCACACTTTAACTTTTACAATGTTCATAACAATTCAAGTGCTTACGAGAGGTGAACAGGTTCAAATAGATGGATAATTCAAACAAAGGGGTAAGGCTTGTAATGTGGTTGCCAAAGAAACAGGATTACAGGCTCAAAGGGGTTAACTACATTACATAAAAATTAGGGGGTAAAATATATATATATATATATATATATATATATATATATTT
>MU690579.1:36584-88087 GCA_026770625.1 Nicotiana glauca
ATATATATATATATATATATATATATATATATATATATGGCTCAACAAAGAAGCGCCTATATCACTTCCAAGACTGAACAAACTACTATTTCGCTTTCCAAATACACAGGGCAAGTTCTAGACATCAAATGTAATGCACAGAATAACAAACAAATCTCACACACACATGGAACATAACTCACTCAGGATTGGACTCATCAAGACATTATAGTAAAAGCAGTTAAGAAAAATTAAGATCATACCATTGAAGATACTTATATAAGAATCAAAAACTGAGTCTAAATGTCACAACCAACGTACTCACTATTCTCAAGGCATAACAAAGTCAAGAGATATTGCTTCAATTCAAAACATGGCATAAGGGCTACTATTCCTAAAAAATAAAACTAACTACACTCGATTCAAACAAAACCCTTAGAAAAGAACCGCGGCACAAAGAAAAACCAAGGGGGAATTACTACTCTACCTACAAAGAAAATATTATTGTACTTTTTCTTTAGACTTAAGTCCCTCAAGAAAATTGTCTAGGATATCCATCGGCGATAAGAGTCCAATATTTTTTTGTTCTAAAAAAAATATTATTCAATTAAACTAACACAACTAAAATAGCATAGAAAGTCACCTTGACAATATCCTCACCCCATACCTAAAATTTTGCATTGTCCCCAATGCACACCATACTAATAAGAGGGTAAAAGAAACTCCCTGGTAGGCCAGAGGCCGAAGCAGTAGCAGCTCATGGGGTACGCAGACTTCTCCCGGGCTTGGTCCTTCATGCGGGTACCTCACACTTAGTTCCAACCATCTTGCTTGTTGTTGCATCCTTCCAATAGTATTGCTTTCCATTATCCTAGAATCTCAAAAATCTACACTACAAAAATAAACTAATTGAAAAAAATACTAAAAAAATAAAAGAAAGCAGTAAAGTCGGGTTGCCTCCCAACAAGCGCTTGATTTAACGTTGTGGCACGACGCGAATCACTTTCTGCCTACATTTAGAACTTATGAATTGGATCCCAAGTTTTGATTTTGCTCTATGATCATGCTCCTAGGGCCATACAAATTGTTGCCAGCCAAACATTAAATGATACTTTTTGAATTTTTTGGCTTTCAATCGAGGAGTGTCATTTTTCCTAGACGACCTTGAAAATTTCAGAATATAGTGCCCATCTACCTCTTCCTTTAACTCTTGCATTGGCTCATGCAGATCAATTTCCAATTCACTTTCTGAATATAATGTACAGAAGTATTTGGAATGAGGTCCAGTGCACTCAAATACATGAACTTCAAGATTTTTAACCTTCTCCACATCGGTTACACTAGAGTGAACTAAATTTGTATCTTCAACATCCCCGGTTGACTCTAGTATTACTTTTTCAACATCGACACCCTCAACTTTTAGTTGGATAGATGTTGGTGCTCTACTCTACCTCCTCCACTAGCATCTCCTCGTATTTTTTTGAATCTTCAATTATAATGGCAATTTCTGCATCCAATTCATGCTCTTCTTGGCTACTCTACACAATGTAAGCTTGTTGAGCTTTACAAGGTTCAATTAGTTTACTCGCTTGAGCATCAAGTGGTGAATAGTTGCCTCTTGCATTTGTATCTGCAATGGTTTCTTATCATATAGTTCCATAAAACACTTTAATATATCTTTGATCTTCTTCAGGTCAGCTTCCCGGGGTTCTTTATTCCTATTAACTTCACCGGGAAAAGTAGAACCATCATAGTAAGGGGTTGGGGAAGGATAAGACAAATAATCACAACCATGAAATTGAACATCTTGACCACCACACATTCCATACATAAGATTGAGTTGGTGCACATACTCGCTCTCGGGTAAATTTTGAAAGTTTTGCAATGGGTGGTTTCCTTCACAATATACATGAGAAGGATTAAAAGTAGAATTACCAACATCAAAATACTCATTATTCCAAAATGCCATATTTTTAAAATTAACAAGTAAAACAAAAATAAAAAAATCAAATACAAAAAAGCAAAAATAAAAGTTCAAACTTAAAACCTAGTAATATGAACAACTAAAACTACATTGTTAGTTCCCCGGAACGGTACCAAAATTTTGATCACGCACAACTATACCTTATAAAAAGGACTAAGCGGTCGTCGCAAATATAATCCGATTTACTAGTCCGGAGTCGAATCCCATAGAGAACTAAGGTTTAGCTACAATTGTTCACTATCACCAAGAAGACAAGCTTGAATAATTCCTAAACTATAGATATTAATATTCTTGTGTTTAACTAATTAAATAATAATTTAAATATTAAATTAACAACTAAAGATACTAAGGGCTAAAGACAAGATTAAGGAGGTCTAGAATTATGATTTTCCCTATTGTCGATATCCTTCTCGCTACGTTTTCTATAAGTCTTCCTAAGTCTTATCTACCGATCATGAGCACTCTGGTTGTTGTAACTCTCTCCTGAGTAATTATAACAATATAATAGACATATTCTCCCGAATTATGCTAGCTAGCCTTAAGCACAGCTCACTTAGATCGTACCAAGGATTCATTATCCCTAATCTTTAAACTCTTTATATGGATCCATCATATATGTTAGGAGTAATGTTATTCAATAGCTACCTAAATATGCACTCTCTCCTGAGTAATATACACTAAATAGGCACAGTCGATTGAGAGCTCTTCAACCAACTACAATAATAACGTGGTTGAACAAATAGAGAAAATACTACAGCAAATATATATTAATGTAACATGAAAATCATCCTCCAAAAGGGTCCATCAAAACTCTGGATAACAAATTAGCTATCCATAATAGTATGCAAATAAAATACTAGAACTCATAACCAATAATGGAAAATGGGAAGAAGGAAGTGAAAAACTCGTAAAAGAATTCTCTGCATCGCTCCTAGTGTGTTCTTGCCTCCTTAGGTCGAATCCCTGGTCTCCATGGCGGCTTTGTTCTCTCTCTAGGTCTAAAGTGTGTCAAAAGTATGTCCGGCTCCTCAAAATAGCATTTTTACACGTATTTATACCAAGTAGGGTCGGGCCCAAACAAAAACTCCTTCTCCCGTGCGAAATAAGACAATCACTCTGTAAATTTGCACTATCGCGCCACATGGGGCAACGCACCATGCGGGGCGGTAGTGGGAAAGTTTGATTGCTGATTCTGACAGGCTACAGGAAATTTTCACAGGCGTGGCGCGCTCTGCGCGGCTCCACGCGCCGCGGTAGTGGGAATTCGCAAAAATGCAAAACATGAAAGTTATAGACCTTTCAAAGAGATTTCCAATGATATATTGTGGATCCCAAACAGAGTACAGAGCTAATAAATTTAAGCTTTTAACTTTGAAACTTTTATTTTTAAAATTTTCGATTGATTTTTTCGAAAAGAAAAGGTAAAATTTGAAAGAATGAAAAAATAGAGCTGCCAAGATCACTTCTAGGCATATTATTGAAGCAAACGAATAACCAAATTGTATTATAACTCCCGCGCCAGAAACTATTTACATCTGGTGGCCGAAAAAGTATATAAAATTCGTATAATTTTTGTATATTAACATTTTGAGGAGTTAAAGTGATAATTTGCGTTATCCAATAAAAGGAGAGGAAACATTTTGCTTCAAAGCAGAAGATTTGCTTCATGAATTAGAATTGGTTATCACTGTTAGTTTTTGAACAAATTCTATCAATGAGACTAAAGATGTTCCACTTTAGCATACTTAAGGGATTAAATATTCTAAGAGTTATATTTGGGGGACCAAAATATACCGACACTCAAAGATAAGGGACAATTGGCCAAAAACTCAAACTTTTCAATATAATAGTTGACTCGGACTATTGGGGAATTTGAGTGTAATATGGCTGCTTAATTGAAAAGACTTATTTTTATATTTCACCATGCATAAGTCTTCTAAGAAATGGTAACTCAGAGAAGTTGGAAGAGCATATGCAGCACTGAAGAATTTTCATCAAAGGACCAAACAGAAGATAGATAAAGAGAAAAACTCCTCACCAAAAATCGGTAACTTGAACTACAAATGAATGTTCTTTACGTTAATGTAGTTCTCATTTCAGATAATTGTCATCGTGCTTAATCTCGTTTTATGCTGCTTTTCATACCTAAATGAAAGAGTTATGTCGTGGCCTGTTTCAAATTTTCTGTCTCTGGCATGTTAGCAACAACATGAGGGAGGTCTAAAACTGTGCATTTTATATGAGGAATAACAACAACAACAACCCAGTATAATCCCACTTAGTGGGTCTGGGGAGGGTAGTGTGTACGCAGACTTTACCCCTACCCTGAGGTAGAGAGGTTGTTTCCAAATAGACCCCCGGCATCCTTCCCTCCAAGAACTTCCCACCTTGCTCTTGGGGAGACTCGAACTCACAAACTCTTGGTTGGAAGCGGGGGTGCACCCAAAATGAGGAAATGCACCCAAAATAGCCTTAGCATAACACCAGTGCCGCCTCCAATATCAACCAAGGAATCCAGTTCTTCAAAAATTTCTTTGCAGTCCTTCACTACCAAACTCATCATTTCGGAATCAATCTTCTAAAGCAGTTTGATCATAATTGTTTGCCATTTAATCTAATCTTCTTTGCTGAGGAAACAGATTGACCGATAAACAAGAAAGTAAAACAAAAATTTGAAAGCTCTACTAGCTACCGCTGTTATTACTCTATGTGTTAAGCTTCAGCTTAAATTAACCCCTCAAATTTTGATAAGGTGCTATAAAAGGTACAGCAAAATTAGCTCTCCTGAAACTTGTTCGCCTCCAGGAAAGATAACTGGAAGTTTGTGAATATTCTAGTTGTGGTACTAATTTCAAGTCTCGCCCGCCATCATCATGATCAAAGAATTCTCAATAGCTTTTCAGGGCACAAAATTGTATGATCTCGCACATGAAGGGACAAGTTAAACATGTCAACGAATAGATAAAAATATCCTAACAGCTTAAGATTTCACACTATATTCAACAGAAACAAAGTAATGAATTTCAACCTCAGTCAGTGCTTCCAGTCACACAGCCACAGAGACTACGGAAGAAGGGAAACATGGGGAAATTATGGAAGCACGAGGAGATGAGGTGGAACATACAAGTCTGATAATATACCAAACATTACAACAGCCAGTCTAATGGAAATGTACAAAGTGTGATGGCTCTAGAATAACACATGGAGCACCAAACAAAAAAAACGACGTGGACACTTAGCGGGGCATTGAATATACATACACCAGCAGTTCACAGCCACTGTTCTTTAAAGCAAACATTATACCCCTTGGAATTGGCTCTTCTCAATGAAATTTTTGCATTGTCCACTGATAGAGGGGAATCAGGATTAGGAGAAATTGAATTCCAAGCTTCCAGACCTGCAGATGGACATTTCAGGATCCCTTTTATAGGCCTTTTTGTCAAATAGGCTGCCTCCTTCTTGGAATCATCATTTTCCAAACTGACTAAAGCTTCCTCTTTGGGTTCATCATTTGCACTAATCTCTTTAGCCTTGGCATAAGCAGAATCATCACCTGACTTATCCTCACTAACTTTGACTAGGACAAGACCCTCACCAGAACCGAATTCACCTCCACTTACATGAGGAGAGACACCATCTAATTTACTCTCACTACCTTTTCCTTGGACACGATCATCAACCATGGCGTCTTCTTTATCGTCCAAAAAACCAGCAGAATCGTCACAGAAGGTAAATTCTGCAATTTTAGCTTGTATTAAGTCATTACCATTGGTACCTTGTTTGTGTGGGTTTACAGTGTCGACAAGATAATCTTCTTCCTCTGATGATGTCCGAACAAGAACATCTGTACCTCTTTGTAATGAAAGATTCTTGTCTCCCTTTTTCCCTTTAGGCAATTTGAACCAACCTTCACTCAACAAAGGCAGAGAAGACAGATTCTTAAGAAATGAGGTCTTCTTTGGAGCATCTGCCAATTTTTTCTTATCTTTTGTAGTGAATAATGACATGGCAATCACAGTTGATATGAAAAGTTGACAGATAGCGCATTTAATTTGCTCGTGTCTCTCAAAGGATGAAGCCTCTGTAAGGCCTATCATTCTCTTGATCCCAAGAACTTTGCGCGCCAATTCTCCTAATTCACACCGCTTATATTTGGGATTGTTGAAATACTTGGTGGCCAGGTAGCCAATGTCTACTTTATCTTTAGTCAAACCTAATTCTTCAAATGGGAACAAATCTTTCTTTTCTGGAATTCCAAAACCAACAAAACGGATCCTCTCATCCGTAAGGAATTTTAGGACAGGCTCAGGTAGTTGTTCCCCAGAATGGAACCTGAGGATCAGACAACCTACTCCGAAACAAAAGAGAACCAAAATTATGGAGGGATCACGAGGGTGGCGCATGACATCAAGGCCAACAACAGGCGGACGAACCCAAATCTTACCTTCTGGAAAAAGAAAATCAACTGTGCATAAAGATTCAAACTCTTTGGCCTTAAAGGTAATGCCTTCTAGTTTAACCTCAAATCTATTAGTTCTCAAATATACAGTACCAGCCATAGGTTTGTTTGATGAATGAGATGATCCTAGTATTGTTGGTTTGGTATGAATAGATGGAGAAAAGATTAGCAAAAGGATGAGTGTCCCATAACAGATGCTACAGAAAGGAACAACTCCCAATGAAAATGAGATTTGACCCAATATTGCAGAGCAACCGAGACAAAATATTGGCAAGATGCACATCAAAATGATATTCAAAACTACAGGAGAATACGAGGGATAAAAGGAAGGCAGATTAGTGGATTATCATTAAAATTGGATGGTTCTGCAAAAATTTATGACACTTGTTGGGCATACCTTGTGTTTGTTAGTTATGAGTACTTTACATCCACCAAATCTTTAGACTTCACCATGGCGGATATTGATCAACAGTTTCAAGCCTTTTGTAGCTATCCACAACTTGAGCAATTTGAGATAGAGTTTAACTGTTTGGGATATAATCTGTGCCACTAAAATAAGAGAATACCAGTCCTCTCTTTAAGGAGAACCTTAAATGATTCACATTAGAGTGAAAATTGCAGATTTACCATTATTTATATTTTCTACATTTTAATCGGTGCATTGTATAACTCACTAAACACTTTTATACAATTAAAGGCATAAGGACATAAATATGGTGTGACTAATCCATATGGCAAATTTGCACATGCTACCTGTGACTAATCCGTTCATATGATTATTTACCCACACAAAAATGTCAAAAAAAAAAGACAAAACTGGATTCAATTGTAAGTATAGAGCATCTGATAATAAGACATAAGTCAATCACACACACAAAACTATGGATACCATCATCGAAATAATTTCTCCCAATGGATTCTACACTCACGTCACAAGCATCCATCATATTCTCCAATTCCTTTTTACTAAACCAAGAGTGCCCTTGGCTTTTTCCAGGAAATGTGAGAATAGTGAAGAAATTCCAATATTAATTTGATTTATTTTATTTTATTTTATTGGGGGGAGGGGGGGGAGGCAATATAAAAGGAATTACTATATAAATCAGCATCTTCAATCAAAATTCAAAAGTAACATTTCCACATAATGCACCATCAATAAGTTACATAGTTGACAACCTGAGGTTGTTTTTTTTTTGTTGACCTATCGTATAAACACATGTTCATAAATATAAATATTCAATTTAAAAAGATAAAGACATCAATTTAGCAAAGAAGCACTAATATTAAAAAAAATTAAGACGTCAATTTGGCAAAGAAGCAC
Source organism: Nicotiana glauca (assembly GCA_026770625.1). Lineage (NCBI taxonomy): Eukaryota > Viridiplantae > Streptophyta > Magnoliopsida > Solanales > Solanaceae > Nicotiana > Nicotiana glauca. The sequence goes on from MU690579.1 coordinate 44,328, forward strand.
TGATATTTCATTAAGATACTTTTAATTCAACTACATATCCAGAATTGAGAAAATTCTGAACCAAAATACACTGCAAAGCCTAGAAACCCTTCTACCATTTACTCAATTACAAGTTCCCAAAGGTATCGTAAATTCACACTTATGCCCTCTCACCCCTAATTCTCCTAGCAAGCTGAATGTCCTTAGGCATAATAGTAACCCTCTTAGCATGAATAGCACACAAGTTTGTATCCTCAAACAAACCAACGAGATAAGCCTCAGCAGCTTCCTGGAGCGCAGCAACAGCCGAACTCTGGAAACGGAGATCTGTCTTGAAGTCCTGAGCTATCTCACGAACCAAACGCTGGAACGGGAGCTTACGGATCAAAAGCTCAGTTGATTTCTGGTACTTGCGGATCTCACGAAGCGCAACAGTCCCTGGCCTGAATCTGTGAGGCTTCTTCACTCCTCCGGTTGCAGGAGCTGACTTTCTGGCAGCTTTTGTGGCTAATTGCTTTCTCGGAGCTTTCCCTCCGGTGGATTTTCGGGCGGTTTGCTTTGTACGAGCCATGTAGGGATTAGGGTATAAGGGATTTGATTGAGAGAGTATTTGAATTTGTGAAGGATTTCGACTTTGGAATGTGATGAAAATGGAGGGAGAAGATGGGGAATTTAAAGAAATTTGAGGGGCGAATGAGATCTGATTTTGGCCGTTGATAGATCGAAATTTAATTGGACGGACGAGATTTAGAGAGTGTTGGTGTAGTGGATCGATGACGTGGAAGAATGAAAAGGTGATCGTGTGCGTTGCCTGATAATTGAATGGGTGTGGAATAGACGGCTGCGATTGGTTTAGATATGCTTTAAGTTGCGGATCGATGACGTGGAGTGTTTGGTGCTTTGGGGATTGGTGTTATAATCAGGCACGTCAATTCTGTAACCGTTACGGCTCAGATTGCATTGCGAGGGGATTCGGAATCGATGACGTGGATCATTCTGATGCCTGACTCTCTTCTCTATGTTATTTCGTAAAGGAACATCACCACTAAATTTTATTTTATTACTGGCAAAATACAAAAGTGATTGGTTGGCAAAATTAATTACGTTTACTAGCCAAAAATATATACAATAAGTATACATATATATATAAAAAAAAAAATATACGTTTTGTCGATTATTATTTTTTAAAACGGCTAAAATTATACATTTTTTTGACATAATCTAAAGTGTTTGTGCATTGTATTTTATGCTTTATGGGCCGAATGACTTTTAATCTCTCTTTTGACCAAAAAAACTCAAATGTTGTAACCTAATTATATCAATTTATGTTCTGGTAGCGGCTATTATTTTAAAGTGACTAACCCGTATTATTACTATCATTACTTTATGACTTCAATTTTTTGATTTTGAAATCTGCATTATTCAGTTTCAACCTTCTTATATGTATGGTAATAATCAGAGTCCGGAACTTAGGTATGATCTTTTTGGATTCAACCGATAAAATAGGTGAAAAAGAAAATTATCTACCATTTTATATATAGCGTGGTTATTCACCGTACTATACCTTAACGTCACGTTTGTCCGTTAAAATATAGCATTGTAAATATTTGGACTTTCCTGTCCCACTAATAATTCATCTGAACTTTACTGACCCATAAATAATTGAGGGTATAGCGCATGTTGTATACGCGCTACATATATAGCGCATATTACGCATGCATTATACCTCAATTATCGTAACCCCGAACTGATTTTTTCTTATTTAAGGAGTTTTAGAATTTGGTAAAAATCCATTCAGGATCCTTCAGGTCTTCCGAAATATCTGTTCATTAAGTTATTTAGTATTTTGTCATAATGTTCGAAGAGCGAAAAATTAGGATTTCATTATAATGGGGGTGAGCTTGTGGTGGAGAATAACTCAGTACACTATAGTTGTTCTCCACAATGTCATATTAAGTTTAGACTTACAATAGAGTATGATAGATTGGTATCGATGTTGTGTAGAAAAATGAGTGTAAGCAAAGGTTCGGTTAATATCAAAGTAATCGGAAGATATTCGTATTATGTTACTCTACAAGGGGTTGCTTGTTATGCTGAGTTGAACATCGAAGAAGATGAAACTCTGATAGATTTTTTGAGGACTCCGGATGAACACCGAGAACTTCTTGTGATAAAAATATTGGAAATGTACGTCAAGGCTGAAGACGTTCGCAATATTATGAGGATGAGAATGATGAACCTGATTTAACGAGGAAGCATGCTCCACCTCCCGTTAGAACAAGAGTGTACGATTCTCATGTGTCGTTTCATTCAAGGGAGATTCCCTACCTTGATCAATTTTCAAGTATGCCGGATGTGGATGCCCTCGCAAGGGATCTTGACGAAATTCGGACAGCAATATGGGATGAATTTAGAGCAACAGTACTGTCAAAAAATATGTTTCCTGTTGATAAAGTGCGCCTAAGCAAGATGGTGTGAATGTATAACATAAAAGAGTATCGTGAGATCGTGGTTCATGAGTCATCTCCAAAAGTATACAAGGTAATTTGTCGTAGATGGTTTCACAGTTGTAATTGGATGTTGCGTACGAGAAAGTTGAAAATAAATATTTGGATCGTGGGAAAATACATTGGCACCCACACTTGTGAAATGGACATATTCAGTGGGAATCATTTTAACTTGAATGTTGACTTGATTTATATTGTCTTGATTTCACATATTGAAATGTCCATACGGTACAAGATCAAAGAGTGTATAACATTTGTCCACCAAGTATATGGATGTACTATTACCAAAAGAAAGGTATTTCTCGAGCGTAAACGTGCGCTTGAAATTGTCTATGGTTATTGGGATAAGTCTTTTGCCGCTCTACCTAGGCACATGGCTGCATTGCAACACGTTAATCTCGGGACTGTTGTTGAATGTAAGCTTCAGCGGAGTCAAAAAATACCAGAATACATATTCAGATATGTGTTATGGGCATCTAAACCAGCCATTGATGGTTTTGTGCATTATCAGCTGGTAATATCCATAGACGGCACTCATGTTTATGGAAAATGTGATATTAAGTTGTTGATTGTCGTTGTAGTAGATGCTAATGGAAGTATATTTCCCCTAATATTTGTTATTTGTGCCAATGAAAGCCAAGATACGTGTACATTATTTTTTAACCACTTGAAGGAGCACGTTGTCAGATAGCGTTCAGGTATTTGTCTAATATTTGATCGGAACGGCGGTATTTTAACTTATGTATAGAATTTGCATGCATGACAGGAACAATATTTGTACCACTGTTACTGTATAGGCACTTGAAGGCCAACTTTCAGAGGGCTTATCCGAACAAAGACTTACGTAATTTAATGTGGATGGATGCAACAGATCACCAAGAGTGTAAATTTAGGAGGCAGATGGAATTGATTAGGCAGGAAGACCCAGAAGCATATCGTTGGTTAATGCAACATGAGATTGACAAGTGGACTTTGCATAAGGATGATGGTAAAAGATGGGGATTTTTTACTACAAATGTGTCAGAGTCTTCAACGTGTTATTGAAGTCTGCACGTGGATTGCCTGTCATTGTTGAAAGTTCTAAAGGTGCATCGTCATTGTTGGAAAGGGGTGTCGAATTTATGCCACAACCAATGAAACGATTTGAGAAATATAGGAAGCGAGCACAGTGACATTTATTTTTGCAGTATTGCAGCGAGCGAAATATTTTTGAAGTTTGCACTGATTTGCATCACAACCGCTCATGTAGAAAACGGTCAATCTATCATTTTCCATTCTCACATACCATGAAGTGTTTTCAATATACAGGTTTCGTGGCAATGAGGTACGTTGATAAAGAATCTAGTGTTGCTGAATACTTAAACAACTATAGTGGACAGTTACAACCAGTGGGTGATGAGTATTATTGGCTGTCGAAACTATTTAAAGTTATGTGTAACAAGGATTATATGCGGCAATGGCAAGTACAAAAAGAACGCGGATACGAAACTAAATGGATATTGGTGATATCGTTTATGCGCGTAAATGTGACATATGTTCCCAAACAGGACACGACTGCCGTAAATGTCCTTCAGCTAATTTGAAAAGCGGTGGTAATTCAGCTCCAGGTGACAGTTATCCAATGTGCTAAATTATCAAGGATAAAAGCAGTGTTTTATTGCAATATTTTGTTGACTAAATATCTGTAAATGTTCAGTTTGCAAAATTTATGAAATTAAATTATGTTTCTAATGGGGTTAAATCTAATTGACCTTTAGCATTAAATATTCAATACAACAATTTAACATACACCCCAAGAAATAAATAATAATTTTCATTCATCATTATCGTCACTATTTGGTACTATTTCATTGTTACTGTTTTCATCTTCTTCGTCAACATCTTGTACACACCCTTCCGGACCGAGGGCACCGTAATATAGGCCCTAATTGACACACATTTCTCTTATTTTATTGCTATCATCAATAAGACCATTTGCTTGATTTGTACAATAATATGGAACTTTTACGTCCAATGTCTGTGGTAGAAACTTAAGTAGTCATTCCCACTCGACAACTATTGGAAAAAACAGGATAATCATTTTTTCTACGAAATTTTTTATTTTCTAATAAATCCCAATACCGATCCTTCATTCCTTCCAGGTAGTTAAGATCATTCATTGCATGAAGAAGGTTAGTGCCTTTTTCATCTCTAGAATCTTCTTCATCAAATGCCGAATCACTTTTGGTTCATCTTTGGGTGTGTTTGTTTGGAATGTTGTAGACAATGTTTGTGGTACAATAAGCTTATTCCAGTGACATAGTACTTCATAATCACAACATGTTGAGTAAAGGGGAACCCATTATAGTTTTTCACCCAAAATTCGCATACCTTTAGACTTTGTAGAATGTGTTTCGCCCTCAATAATATGCCCTGCAACTGTGAGATCAGTGTGTATATTAATAGGATTATTTTCCAGAGGACATAGAACATCATACCACTTGTCATCAACCAAATCAAATAGCAACCTAGCATATTTTTTTTAAGGTAGGAATCGATTGTATTATGACATGTTCCATGTGGACCTGTTGAACTACCTTCACCTTTTTGCCTCTTCTTAAACCACTTATTAAATGTTAGTGACATTTCTGAAATGGATGCTGTAATGGTTCTTCAAATGGTCTTTGAATACTGATCTCTTGGTTCAACTTAAGAAGAACTAAACTACACGAACTTATATATTAAACGTAGTGCATCACCAATATGCGTTAAGTATATTGTCATGTCGATCTGAAAATGCTGGACCACTTGTACCCTAAAGAATCATTAGCGCGCAAAACATAGCGCGTCACCAATATGTGTTATATGTATTGTCATGTCGACCTTAGAAAGTTGTGGACATGAAAAGTTGCATCCACTTGTACCCTAAAGAATTATTATTACGCAAAACATAGCGCATCACCAATGTGCATTATGTGTATTGTCATGTCGACATGTAAAATCTGTCGACCAGAAAAAGTTATCGATCTGAGAAGTTGCACCCACTTGTACTCTAAAGAATCATTAGCACGCGTTCTTAGCACTTCACCAATATGCGTGATGTAACCTAAAATCACTCTTAACTGTATGTAAAAATCTTGCGCATTTTAATTTTTATTTGCTTTGAACGAAACAAATATAACAACTTTCTATTAATTTTTTATTTTCGAGCATTACGACATGTTTGAATGCCATTTTGAGCTAACATTCGATTTTGAAGCCATGTTGGTCAAATTGCAATTTGGGGTGCAGGCGCTGGATGTGTAAACAAGATCTAAGTTATTATTTAATATTTGTTAATACTTTTTATATAATATGTTAATTAATATTCTTGTATTATCATCCCATTGGCAGGACGGAAACCAATATGGTTTTAAAAAATGGTATAATAAACCCATTAACCATAAATATTACAATTCATGTTTGCTAAACATTTAGAATCTGACTGATGAATATGAACTCCAGATCTTGAAACTACAAGAACAACTTGCGATAATGAAGGAGAAACTAAAAGAGGCAGAAGAATAAAAAATAGGTTGGAAGGGAAACTTAAGTGATTGAAGCATAGAATAATGGGCGATAATGACCAAACAAATACACAGATGCGTTTAGTGTGGTATTTTATTTTTATGTTGTACGTGTCATGTATTATCTTTAATTAGTAACGAATTTAAATTTATGGTAAGCTGTCACTTTTTTTTATGTTCTAGTGTTAAACTAATAAAAAATCCAAAAAATAAAAATACATGCGCAAATCCTTATAGAATCCATGTATTTAACTTGCAATAGGTGGGAGTCACTTACATTGACATAGATGATGAATATAGAGCTTCCAAATTGCTCCAAGATTGGCTCCCATGTTGGAAATGATGTGAATATGAGCCAAACCCTTGTTTTAAAGAAACACACTGCCCAGACCGTCATTCACACCTGCAGACTGTCGATGCCCCATTTTTCTCGCGAAATCGAATTTATGATATTTGGGTGGACAACTCATTTCCTTTTGGGAATCGAGTTTGCAATTGAAGAGTCGCCACCTAATGATTAAGTGCATTAGGACACTAAGAATAAATTTGATTTAGAAAACCAGAGATTGGGTAAGGGCTTGAAATTATCTCGAGGGGAAGGTGTTAGGCATCCCTCAAGATCCACTAGTATAGTTCCCGGTCATGCTATAATTGTGACTTTAAGTATAAATGACAAGTGAACAAGCAAGAATTGCAAATACGAGATAGTTTTCACATAACAATTGCAAGCAACCGAAGTAAAAGAAGTTAAAGAAGCTGAAAGTTGGGAAGAAAGCAGTTTTTAAAAGTTCTGAAAATAACTAAGTAAAAAGGGAGGGGTTTTCACATAATTGATGCAAGTAATTGGAGTAAAAGAGGTTAAAGAAGCTGAAATTGAATAGTTTTTCAAAATTCTGAAAAATACACAAGTAAAGGGAAGGGATCCTAGGTTTATAAATAATATGGATCACCCTACACAACACCCGGTAACCGTTCATACACGTGGTGTTATCGCGTGGTCATCATATCCGTATCTACCATTTTCCACTCCGTTAAGGTATTAAAATACGAAATAGTATTGTTACTTATTGCATGCCATTACCCGTCCTAATCATATTAGTCCCGGAGGCATTTGGGACTACTAGTCCTAAAAGGGAAGGAGATTGGGGCTTTTCAGAGTTTGAAAGGATAAAATTCTAATGCGACAGACAAAACACATAAAGCAGTTAGGGGAAACACATAGCAGTTTAAAAGGCTCAAACAAGCCTCCTTAAAAAGAAGCAAATTGTCTAACATAACTTCAGATACTGGTTTTAGTCTGAATTAAATGTGGCGTTAGGACAGGCTACTCCATCACATATTTCTTAGATGAGAAGTCCGAATTAGGCCTTGTCTGGTTGTAGTTTATCAAGGACCGACACAGTTAATCAATTACCTACTGGCTTGCCTAGGTGGAAGTATACTGATTTATAAAGGAAGAGTTACTGATTTTAGAGCCAACCAAATTCTGCAAATGTTAAACAACATTGCTACTGATTTTAGACTTATAGATGAAATAGACGAATTAGATTCAAATGACTGCTCCTATAGGCATGATTTCTAAGCGTTATTGATTTTAAAACGATTATCGAGATGCAGGAATCCTATATGCATGGTATCTAGGATGCAACTTGTTATTATTTTAACCTAAAGACTGTTTGCCTAATGAGAGATGTATATGCAGAAGTGCAAAAAACTTATAATCATTATTTCCATATGCAGAAACTTATAGGCATGGTCTTTATATGTGTTGATGCAATAACTTATAGGCAAGATTTCTAATGCAGTAATGTAACAACTTATGGGCAGGATTTTGAATGCAGTAGCAAAGCAACTTATAGGCAGGATTTCTACACGGGATATATGTAGAATTTATAGGCAGGAATCCTATATGATATGCATAAACGCAGAACTTATATGCATGGTCTCTATATGTATTGATGCAATAAAGTATAGGCGAGACTTCTAATGAAATATATAAGAGTGTTGGCACACCCCTGACCAGCCTGTTAGCCAAAGTTGGGAGTTAGGATCCATTAAGGATCGGGTTATGAACTGGGCAGCAATTTGAATACTGCCAGGCCACACATAGAAGGTAATAGGGGTAGGGATTCACAACAGAAACAGATGTAAGGAAAGAACATACATAGTTAACATTAATCACTGAACATGAATAGCAGAGTAAACAGGATTGCAGAAAACTGTAAATAAACACATGGGGGTGAGGCAGGAAAGTTAAATTAGAACATACCAGTTTTAGGGAAAACAAACAAGTAAAACAGTAGTCATGAAAAGCCAAGTTGCAAGCAAACAATTCCAAAAGATCTCAGAAAGAACAGAATGTTGTGAGAGTATTGAACTTAAAGCAGTATTGTAAGTGTGTAAGTAAGTTGAAAGTATTGAACTAAAGGTTCGAGGTATTGAACTCGAAGTGGTCTCAAAAGTGCAGAAGGATGGACCCTTTATAGTGCAGAAAACGAGTAAGAAAGGTAAGGGAATAACATTGGAATCAATTTCCCTTTAATTAAGGGATTCTAATTTCCAATGGGTGAAAGACAACTAAGGAAAGAGTTAACCAAAATATTTTCCAAGCAGTACAATGAAGGATAAATATATATGAGTTATTTAAGGCAAAATCCAATGGCACACGGATTGTCAAAAAAGGGGAATCAATCAAACAACCAGTAAAAATTAAAATTACAGGCTTAACTCGAATAGACCAAGTCAGGAATAGGTAAAGAGGATTCAATTAGGGAAAATCAATATCCGTTAATCAAACCCCATTAAAGGATTTTAGAATCAATTAATTAGTTGGTAAAACCTTTTGAAAGAAGAGTTCTCATATATAAAGCACACAAATATGTGAATCAATAAGAGACTGTCAAGTTATTTAGAAGAGAGTTTAATGAAAGAGAAGTTCAGAATCATAAGCAAAGAGATACATGTTCAATTTGCAGACTCATAGTGAGTCTGAGAGTCCAGGGTCCCAAAGTGGAACCCTAACTCGAACACAAAAATCAAAATTTCCAATGGAAACCCTAAATACTTGGGTTTCAAATCGAATCAGACAATAGAGATGAGAAGGTAAGCCACTTGATAGAGGCTCATAAGTCTTTTCCAAAGACTTATGAGAAACAAACAGACATGATACAAAGAAAGAAAACAGATTCAAGGTCATGGAGATCATGTTTGAGAAAACTTGAAACTTAAACAAGTTCAGAAGAAAGAGGTAATACAAACTTAAACAAAAATAGATGAAACTCGTTTAGCAAGAACATGAACAGAGACTAGTAAAGTAAACAAAAATCAAAGAACTCAACGGTAAACACATATAGCAGAAGAGTAAGGAAAACATAACACGGATTAACGTGTGAGCACATGTATAGAAAAAGAAAAGTAGAAGGACAGTACATGTGTAGTAAAGAAGCCATACGAGCATAACACAGACAAACACACATAAAGAAAGAATCAGAAAGATCTTTTGAAAACTTTTTGAGAAATGATTTTGAAAAGAAAATTTGGGGAAAACACTTTAGGAGCCTAGTAGAACACAAACATACCATAGATCTAAGAAAATAAACAGAGAATAACCTCGAACAGCTTAGGGTTTCGGATAAACCCTAGAAACGAGAAAGGCTTGGAAGAAAAATCAGATCCTGGGTCGAAAAGGTCAGGAATCGGGCTTCTAATGCTTGAGTATGCTGGAGCATGGCCGGAGAGGCCATAGAACTACATATCTGAGAAGATCTGAAAAGAGAACCATCGAAGTCAGCCTTCAAAACCTCGAACACCCAAGGTCTAATGGTGGAGAGGGGTGAGTACAAACCATCCATGGCCTGAGAAGCCACAGATCCGGTGAAAACACAGTGAAATAAGGTAGGAGGAGGCTATGGTTTCGAAGAGATGTTGAGAGGATTTGAGAGAGTTTGGGATTCAAAGGCGGCGGGCCAGGTGAGAATGATTGATTAGGGTAGGTCATTGGGGGTTAAAAATGGTAAGGGGGGTTTATGGCCGTTGATCAAAATGATCAACAGCCTGGATCAAAAATAGGAACCGGGCGGATTTTTTAATTTGGTCGGGGCCGCGTAAAAAAGAAATTGGGCTGATTTAATTGGGTAGAATTGGGTCAATTTAAGGGCTAAAATTGAAATGTAAAATGGGATGTAATTGAAATAAATGAGGCTAAATGTTAAATAGCCAGTTTTCCCCTTTTATTTTATAAAAATAGTAAAAAATAATTTTAAGAGTAGATTAAAAGTACTGAGCCAACTAATAATATATAAATATTAATTTAAAAATACTGGAACTAATTTTACAATTATAAAAATACTATTAATTTTAAAGTAGGATATAATTGCAATTTAATCTTTTAAATACCAAATAAATTTGTAAAAATATATTAAAAAAATTACCTTAACTATATTTTGGTATAAATATGGGAATAAAATAAAATATTCACCAAAATTGAGAGTTTTGGGAATAATTACTGATTTTGTACTGCTAAAACTGGACAACAAATGGATTTAAAAATCATTAAAAATTAGGAAAAATACCAAAGCACTTGGGCATGCTTATATATGCATATACATATTATTTTGAAAGAATTTTATATGTAAAAATACATAGGAAAAAATTAGGAATCAACACGGACCAATAACCGCTTTTGCGGCTTCGCAGGTGCAGTCTTAATTTCGCTCCTGCTATCCTCACTGTCCCGCCAAAACTCGCATATGCAGAAGACTTTCGCTTCTGCGGGAATCATAGGTGTGACTTGCTCTCGCGCATCTGTGCATTTTTATACACCTGCGAGAGTTCGCTCCTGCGCACACGTAGGTGCGCTTCTCCAGTCCCCTTCTGCGAGGCCCCCAGCTCCAACCATTTTCGCTTCTGCCACCAACACGCCGCACCTGCGGCCAAATTCACGCATGTGTGATTACACTAGAAAACTGTAATTCCAAAAATTAACCCTTTAACCATCCAGAATCCAACCGAGGCCCTCGGACCTTAACCAATTACACCAACATGTCCCAAAATATGATACGAACTTGCTCGAGGCTTCAAATCACATCAAACAACATAAAAGTCATGAATCGCACCCCAATTCTAGCTTAATAAACTTTAGAACTTCAAACTTCTACATTCGATGCCAAAACCCATCAAATCGCGTCTGATTGACCTCAAATTTTGCACACAAGTCACATTCGACATTACTGACCGACTCTAACTTTAGGAATTAGAATATGACCCCAATATCAAAAAGTCCACTCCTAGTCAAACTTCTCAAAAACCTTTAAATTTCTAGTTTTTGTCAGATGACCCCGAATTGACCTATGGGCCTCCAAATCCACATCTGGACGTTGTCCCAATACCAGAACCACCATACGAGGCTATTCTCAGACTAGGAGTCCCAAACGGACATCGATAACATAAAATGCACTTCAAGCCAAATTTATGAAATTCTTCCAATATGCTAACTTCTACAATAGGCGCCGAAACGCTCCCAAATCATCCAAAACTCGGTCTGAACATACGTCCAAGTTTGAAATCATCATACGAACCTGATAGAACCTTCAAATATCGATTCCAAGGTCGTTTACTGAAAATCCAACCTTAGTTAATTCTTCCAACTTAAAGTTTTCGAACTAAGAATTTTCTTTCCAAATCAACTATGAACTTCCGAAATTCAATTCCGACCACATGTACAAATCATAACCTGAAGTGAAGTGGCTCATGGCCTTAAACTGACAAACGACGCGCTAGAGCTCAAAACGACCAGTCGAGTCGTTACATTCTCTCCCACTTAAACATACATTCATCCTCGAACATTCTAAAAACTGCTTTGGAGTTATTTGAAATCATTATTTAACACTTCGTGCACCTACCCGTGCTATACAACTCATCTGAGCACACTAGCTCGAGCTGGTCTGAAGATTCTCCCTCTTACTTAGTCTAATAAGTCTTAGAGCCCAATTCCAACATCCAGAATTCTCTGCCAGGCTTGTTCCCATCATACGAACACTATATCAATCACTACATGATGTACCAATACATGATTGTGTACCTTTGTTGAATCCACACTATGCATCGTATAACTCACATGACCATAATGACATTCTCTGGTAACAATAGCCAGAATTTTACGAATCTGATGCTCACAACGCATCTCGTGACTCACATAAGTCATGTTCCACTCTTGCAATACTACCACGCTGGAAGAGATTTGTAGGAATTCATAACCAACTGTCGAGCCAACAAATCATTGAGTTCCTCCTCTTGACAAGAACTATTACCTTATTCTGGACTGAATATCGATATTTACTCTTTAATGTGTCTTATATAATTTGATCGCATTGATCTCAGGTTCAATAATCTTGTCTCACCCAGTACAAGCTACTCGAGCAATAAACCACCTCAGATATTGCCCAAATATCTCATATGATGCCTCAATGCCAACGAGCTACAAACTCAAATATGATACATAAGGAAACGAACTCTGGAAAGAACTACTCAACCCACTTAACTAATTGAAACAACTGAAAAGGTATTATGAACCTTCCTCAGAAAATGAGAAGCAAAACACACAATAATAGATATAGGAAGCTATTACTTAGCATCACACTGTTGCGGCATGCAACCCAATCCAACCATGATACCCGTGGCAGTGTGCCACCCAATCTAAACAATGTACGCGTGGCGGCGTGCCACCCAATCCACACATAATAATCTATAAAGGAATTATTACTGAGCTAAAATGCCCATACCTGTGAAATACCTGAATATCAACCACAAGCACGCGAAGTGCATCATGCAATTCCTAGGGAGACACATAGCACCATATGCTACAAAACTCAAGCACGAGTAAGGTGTGATATATGATTTGTATCTCGAGAGCCATCCTGCTCACACAATACCATCGTTATGTGGAACCTCAATACATATGCAATTTATCAAGTCATTTCACAAACCACACGACACAATATAGTATTACATGGAATAGTCGATGACGAAATAACATCCAACGTCCGAATACTCCTCCATAAGTAGCACTATGCTGAAATAAACACATCCCGCCCAATATAGAGCCCACATTCATATTTAGATCCATACATAGAGCTAGAGATGATTCCGATCATATCGCACTGGGATAATAACCTTTCAAAGGATCCATAGTAACCATTTTTCCCATGACACACAAGAACAACCGTCAAATCGGGAACAAGCTTCCACATTCCACAACCAGATGAACCGAGCACCCTTCAGGCATAAATACTATATGTCACACTTATATAATCTTCCCATGGAATACTCTCCCACGACTTTTTTGTACCAGTTAACAAGTCTGCACATCCATACCACTGGCCACACAAATGTTGTAAAGCAAATCAAGGATCCGCAATCTGCACAGAAAGCCTCTTACACATGCCACTGACCTCAAGTGATGCTGAAGACAATACCAGCTTACTCTAAACATCTAAATCCTTATTTGCTAATCCAAGGGTGTGACATTCTTGTCAACACTAAACCGCAACCTTGATCCTCAACTTCCAATTCCCATGCCACTCACTGCACCTAATCATGTCAATACGTAATAGTACAAGAATTTCATCATAAATCATAAACCACTAATAGATTAAACATTCCATCATGTAGAAACCTTTCACTTAACTCATTTCAGTAGATCCATAGCAACACGCGATTGAATTCTCATAACTGCAGAAAATATAATCCTCGGACAGTGGTCTAAATTACTATGATCCTTCTAGGACCCATTTACACATAACATGCCATAACACTTGAAGACCTCCAGATAAAATCAATTATGGCGACCGCCAAGCCTCGCACGTACCGCCACAAATCACATGCATAACTTAACGCCCTGAAGGATCTGATCATTGCCGCCATCATGTTAATGCGGCCATTGCTAGTCGACCCGTCTTCTCCCAATTTATTCTTAACTTGCCTTAAAAATAATAATAGTTCCATTCATTACATGACGAACCTAAATACACACCCATCCCGAGTGACCTTATCTCACGAGACCACGATGTCCCAAATCCAACGCACCATCTCATACCCTCCTTGAGTGCATATTCACATCTTCAACTGGATTACCCATTCTAACAATTTCTCTATGAATTCGAAGTCATTTGCTCCCATTTCTCTCATGTTACATCACAAACCAAAGATAACACAGAACACTTCAAGCCCCTTTTTATAATCTGCTGCAAAAGCTTGATACTCAACCATACTATGGACTCGAAATCCTTAGGCACCACATCCTAACTTTTAACTCCACTAGGACTGTAGTTGAGAGTCACCCACTTTGACTTGGTCTGGAATATAACCAAACTCCAAGGCTTCGCTAGCACATGAACACCCTCTCAAAGAAGCACCCGGCTGAATAAATTTCCTTGTAAATCACCTCCACACGAAGCATAAATTCGGAATCTTCCCAAAGCCTGAACACGAGTCAATAAGGTCGATTATAACACACATTCCTCAAATAATTTGCTCAAATTACCATTGATGTTCTCTTCCTTAGTCGTAATAACCCACCAATATGATGATAACAAGAAATCTCACAAGTATACAACCATGCAATCCCATCGTAGGCGATGGGGCTCTCTCACTTAGCTTGAAGCTATCTTTGAATAATTCTGAATCCACCAAGACTCCTTATCCCCCATTGACATGATCTTGCACAATCAACCCGCCAATTTCCTCAAAACATTTATGTTAATCATTTCATGAACACTCTGAATCACTATCCACGTTTACATATTCAACCTCGCACTGGATAACCAGTAGAATTCTTTGTAGAAGTTTCGTCAACCACGCGACCACTGACCTGCTCATAGGAGATAATCCACCTATAGAAATTACATGACGACATCTTCCAACATTGCTACACTGGATACAATTACTATAAAATCAGTAACCCATCCTGAGTCCATTCATTCACCAGCTGTGCAAGTCTGTTCACTCCTCATAGACATCAACTAAAAGGTGCAACATTACATTCCCATCCAAAGTCATGTTATATTCTTCCTATCAGGAAACTCTTTCCTGTCGTACCCACTCTCCCCCATATAATAGCCAATATTCCAAATTAAGTCCATAGACCTAGTCATTGTCCACCATGAATCTCAAATCACTCTAAACTCTCAAGGCTTATAATCATCCTACCATAGAACCCATATGCTACTCTGTCACTCTCCCACTTTGGTCAAACTCACTCCTTTAAGCAACTACTCGACTCCTATTTCTCACACTTGGCCTTCCAGAAGTTTATCCACCATAAGAAACCTCCTACAAGTCCTTCCTCATCCTTCGCTGCCCATTCGTTGCCTTAAGTCAAAACCCATCTTTGTAGCACTTGAACCAATAGATCACTACTGATTTTAAACCCCTTCGAAGATCATCTTTCTCGGTCCAACACCCCGAACACCGATTCAATCTTGAGCCACCGCACACTGCGATACCTGATAGTCACTTCTCTGGTACTATTTCACACTTCCCCTGCCCCGAGGGAGATTTGACGAAGACCATAACACCGACGAACTTAACACATTCGATCAAGGGCGACGACAATAGCCCAATCGAATACGCATGGAGAAATATCCTGCACAACATCTGTAGTACTATTACAATTCCTCAATTCCCGATTTATAATATGTGATTCACCTCGCATAAGATTGAATAGGAAAGAAACAAAGGCATAAGCCTCAAAGGAATCAAATCACACAATAAGGAATAAAGAAGGGAAATGCTCCTAACAACCCTGTAACCTCTCGAAGATAAGTAAAAACTTCTCTGCACCGATCTGCAAGACGCTACTAGACTCGCTCATGACTCGTGAGACCTAAGTGAACCTAGTACTCTAATACCATGCTGTCATGACCCAAAATTCACTAAAGATCGTGATGGCGTCAGACACTACTGTCATGAAAGTCAACACTAAATAGCTAATTTTGTCTCATTTAACATTTTAGAAATCATAATTTCCTTTGATTAAATAGTGAAATATAGACTTTACAGAGTAAATAATAATGTTTTTAACAATTTCAATATTGAACAACCCGTAATCATCCCAAAATCCAGTGTCAGAAGTGCATGAGCATCAACTAGGAAAAATAAAACAAAATACATTATCTGTCCAGAATACAACATTGAACATAAAAGAAACATATAATACTCTAAAAGAGACTCTGCTGGCTGCGGATCGTAACATAAGATGTAACTCACTTAAGTCCATGAATCAACCATACTGTTGTGCCCACAAGTCCACTAGACGTACATGTGATTGTACAATAAAATGTACAGCAAGTGTAGTATGAGTGCGAAAATAACACGTACCCAGTAAGTATCCAGTCGAACCTCAAAAAAGCAGTGATGGGGGGTCGACTCTGACACTTACTATGGCTATGAATAAAATGCAAATGATATAATTTAAACAATGGTTATATAAAATGACTGCAAGCTCATTATTTCTGAAGTAAGTGAGTAATTCTTCGATAATTAAGAAATATCCAAATTTATTTTCGATTATTTAACAATTTATCTTGGGCCAAAGAGGCAATATCATTTATTGTAAATTTCCAAAGCAATCAATTAAATCATGCGCAAACCATGCCGAGGTCGTACGACCCGATCCAATATATAAATATAACCTATGCACTACCGAGGGTCGAACAACACGAACCATCATATAAATATAAACTGTGCACTACCGAGGGTCAAACGACACAAACCATAGATGCATCTATTTAAATTTTTTGAGGAGAACGGCACGCTCCCATGAGAGTAGTGGAAATTTACCCTGCTCACGGAATATAATTGCGATGCGGTTATACATAGATTGCTTAAGTTATTATAATATTCTTCAATTCTTTTAAATAATATGAAGTTCAAATGAAAACTTTTAAGATCTCAAATTCCTCAATTTCAACTCTTTTCAAGACATTTAATAAGCAAACTTAATCTCGCTTCTTCTCAAGGAATACAATAAACATAAATCGACAACAATATCAACAAGGCATGATGTAAACCTAGAACTATTGGACATAGGCATAGCTAGTAGCTACGTATGCACTCTCGTCATCTCGTGCGTACTTAGCCCCCACAATTAGAATCACATATTAATTTAGTTCACCTAAGAGGTTAATTCCCTATTACAAGGTTAGAAAGAAGACTTACCTCGCTCTGAAGTTCTATTGACGGCTACCAAGATTTTCAAACAATTCAACACGATGCACAACGCTCCAAAACTATCCAATACACGAGCAATTCCATAAATATATACTCTAATACCCATTATATTCCTATTTACAACAATTTCAAACTCCATTCTAAAAGTCGATAAAATTACCCTCGGACCCACATGCTCGGATTCCAAATATTTTCGAAGATAAACTTTACCCATAATCTTACAAAATCAAATATATAATTTATTTCCAATTCTATGCCCAAATTCGTGGTCAAAATCCAAAAATACCAATTTCTAGTTTTTTTCAAATCCCAAATTTCTATAATTTTTCATGCTCAAATCCTTATAGAATCCATGTATTTAACTTGAAATAGGTGGGAGTCACTTACCTTAACATAAATGATGAATATGGAGCTCCAAAATACTCCAAGACTGGCTCCCATGATGGAAATAAAGTGAAAATGAGCCAAACCCTCGTTTTAAAGAAACACACTGCCCAGTTCAAAATGTTGCATTTGTGGGGGGACCCGATCAGCTACTCAGAATGCATATGGCAGCGAAGATGGCGAGATCAGCTTAAGGGTAATCTTCGAAATGTTGTAGGCTCAAAAGACAGTTATAGCTCAGCTCCAAAATCAGAACCACACGCCAGCAGGGTCGAACTCGAGTTATCCCAGGAAGTTGTACACAGGACCAAATCGGCTTCGAGGAGATCAAATGAGAAGGAATCATAGAATAATCATGCTATCACAAAGATGCACGAAGAACTGACAAAGTGAATCGAGATAGAGGAATCGAGGAAAACGATAAGAAGGTGGAAACCTATAACTCCAAGGTCGACCGAATCCCCAGGGCACTATCGATTTTGAAAGGACTAGATTCCAAAAAGTTTGTACAAACCTTTTCCACCAAGTACGGATCTGAAGCCAATCCCCAAGAAGTTCTGTATGCCCGAGATTCCTAAGTATAATGGGACGACTGACCCAAATGAACACGTCACCTCATACATGTGTGCCATCAAAGAAAATAACTTGGATGATGACGAGATTGAATCCATCTTGCTGAAGAAAGTTGGGGAAACTTTATCGAAGGGTGTTATGATATGGTATCATAATTTACCATATAATTCTATTGATTCATTTTCTATGCTTACAGATTCTTTTGTAAAGGCACACGTTGGGGCCATTAAGGTCGCAATAAGAAAGTCGGACCTTTTCAAGGTAAGGTAGAAGGACAACGAGATGCTCAATGAATTTGTATCTCGATTCCAAATAGAACGAATGGATTTGCCATCGGTCACCGACGATTGGGCTATTAAAGCTTTCACTCAAGGTCTCAACGTTCAGAGTTGCATAGCTTCACAACAGTTGAAACAGGATTTGATCGAATATCCAGCTGTCACTTAGGCAGATATAGGGGTTCCTTCTGGGTTCGTTTATCCTAACAGACCCGTGGATAGAATTAAGAGGGATATAGACCAAGAACCGAGGTCGAATAAGGATTGATATCAATTGTATAATGGAGACCATAGAGTAAGCGGATCTGGGCAAAACTCTACACGTAATGAGAGGATAATGGTCGAGGTCAAAGTTCATGGGACTCATGAGCAATAGTGGTTCCGATAGGGATGCTGGGCCCAAAGAAGCACTGCGACTATTTGAGTATAACTTCAACATTGATACATCCATTGTATCTTCCATCGAACATATCAAAGATACAAGATGGACTCGACCTCTGTAGACCGATCTAGCCTAGAGAAATCCTAACCAAGTGTGCAAATATCATGGTACTCATGGCCATAAAAGAGAAGATTGCAGACATCTAAGGAAGTAAGTAGCCTGATTGTTCAACGAGGGGCACCTTCGGGAATTCGTAAGCGATCGATCCAAGAATTATTTTAAAAATAGAGATTCAAATAGACAGAACGAGCAAGAAGAGCCACAACACGTGATTCACATTATTGTTGGAGGGGTCGATACTCCTCAATGACCAGTATTTAAATGCACCAAGGTGACGATCACGAGGGAGAAGTGAAATCGGGATTACGTACCACAAGGAACATTATCTTTCAATGATGAAGATTCAGAAGCGATCGTACAACCCTATAATGACGCACTTGTAATATTTGTACTTATGAATAAGACTAAAGTTAAACTTGTTTTAATTGATCGGGGTAGCTCGGCAAGATTATTATGTCGAGTGTCATAGAACAGCTCAGCCTACAGGATTAGGTTGTGATCGTGACCCGAGTACTAAATGGATTCAATATGGCATGTGAAACCACCAAAGGTGAGATAACTTTGTTAGTGAACGTGGTTGGGACCATCCAAGAAGCGAAGTTCCATGTGATTGAGGGCGATATAAGGTATGATGCCCTGTTTGGAAGGCCGTGGATCCACAATATGAGGGAAGTACCCTCGACCCTTCACCAGGTTCTAAAGTTCCCAACGCTAGAGGGAGTTAAAATAGTCTATGGGGAGTAACCCGCTGCCAAGGAAATATTTTCCATCAACGAAGCGATACTGATATCGACGCTCTCATCAATAAAAGAGTCAAATTCAAAGGGAAAATAGGAGGTAAAATAGCAACCACATACATCAACCTCGGCCCAACTAGAGAAGCAAGAGACTGACGAAGATGATGACTACGGGGTTCCTCAAACATCTGCCCGATCAAAAGGTATACCTACGCACTGGGTTAACTCTCGAGCTCAGGAAAAAACTTATTCAATTTCTTATAACTAATATGGATTGTTTTGCTTGGTCCCATCTCGATAGGACAGGGATCCCACCGGAGATCACTACTTATAAACTGAGCTTGGACCCGAAGTTCCGCCGGGTGAAACAAAAAAGGAGACATTAGTCCGAGTTCAAAAACACTTTCATCAAAGACGATTTAACCAAACTTCTCAAAATGGGGTCCATCCAGGAAGTAAAATATCCTGAATGGTTAGCAAATGTAGTAGTAATCCCTAAGAAGGAAAACAAGCTTAGGATATGTGTAGACTACAAAGACCTAAATAAAGCATTCCCCATGGATTCTTTTCCTTTGCCTAACATTGATCGCATAATTGATGCCACGGCCGGCCATGAGATCCTCAATTTTCTCGATGCCTATTTTGAGTACAACCAAATACAAATGAACCTGGAAGACCAGGAAAAAATTTCGTTCATCACTAAGTATGGTACCTACTGTTATAATGTAACGCCATTCGGACTAAAAAGTTGGAGCAACCTATCAGCTCCTAGTAAACCGAATGTTCGAAGGACAAATAGGGAAATCTATGTAAGTTTATATTTATGACATGCTAGTTAAGTCCCTACGAGCAGAGGACCATTTGAAGTATTTGCAGGAAACATTAAGTATACTGAAGAACTACAACATGAAGCTCAACCCAGAGAAATGTGCATTCAGGATCGGGTCCGACAAGTTTCTCGGATTCATGGTATCGAATCAGGAAATCGAGATCAACCCCGATAAGATCAAAACGATCGAGGATATCGCGGTAGTGGATAATGTAAAGGTTGTATAAAGGCTAACCGGGTGTATCGCAGCCCTAGGTCGATTCATATTGAGATCGTCTGATAGAAGTCATCGATTCTTCTCGTTGCTGAAAAAGAAGAACAACTTCACATGGACCCCATAATCAACAAGCTTTAGAGGAACTTAAGCGATAATTATCGAGCCTGTCGGTTCTTCACACGCTGAGGGCAGACGAACATCTTTATTTATATTGGCAGTATCAACGATAGTGGTAAATGGAGTCCTAGTCCGAGAAGAACAAGGTACGCAATTCCCTATCTATTATTTTAGTCGGACCCTAGGTGAGGCCAAAATTAGGTATCCCCGTTTAGAAAAATTAGCACTCGCTTTGATAAGCGCCTCTAGAAAACTAAAACCATACTTTCAATGTCATCCCATATGTGTTGTAACAACTTACCCTCTTCAAAATATTTTGCATAAGCCCGAGCATTCGGGACGATTGGCCAAATGGACCGCAGAAGTTAGCGGGTACGATATTGAATATATATAGACCCCGAACAATCATCAAGTCTAAAATCTTGGCAGACTTCGTGGATGACTTCACGCCGGCCCTGGTACCCGAGGTTGAAAGAGAACTATTAGACAACTTGGGTACATCTTCGGGAATTTGGACCCTCTTTACGGACGGTGCTTCAAACATAAAGGGGTCCGGACTCGGCATCGTGCTAAAACCACCCATAGGTAACATGGTTAGAAAATCTAGTAGAATTGTAAAATTGACTAACAACGAGGCAGGATATGAGGCCATTATTGTAGGTCTCGAACAAGCCAAAGGCTTGGGAGTATAGGTGATTGAAGCCAAATGCGACTCCCTCCTTGTTGAGAATCAGGTTATGGAACTTTTGAAGTTCGATAGAAATAAATGCATAGATACTTGGATAAACTACACATAACTCTTCACCGATTTAAGGAATGAACTTTGCGACATGTGCCTCAAGATCAAAATAGCAAAGTCGATGCCCTCGCAAACCTAGGGTCATCGATCGTAGAAACCAAACTCAATTCGGGGGCTGTCGTACAACTCATGAGGTCAGTGGTCAAAGAAGTACACGCCGAGATAAACTCCACGAGCTTGACCTGGGATTGGAGAAACAAATACATAGATTATTTGAAAAATAGAAAACTTCCCTTGGATCCAAAGAAATTGAGGGCCCTACGCACACAGGCAGCCCGATTTAGCTTGTCCGATGATAGAACCTTACTCAAAAAGATTTTTTACGGTCCGCTAGCAATATGCCTGGGTTCGAGACATATCGAGTATGTTTTGAGAGAAGTCCACGCAGGCACATGCGGGAACCGCTCAGGCGCCGAATCACTGGTTTGAAAGGTAATCAAAGCCGATTATTACTAGGTTGATATGGAAAAAGATACGAAGGAATTTGTGCAAAAATGTGATAAATGTCAAAGACATGCTCCGATAATTCATCAACCCGGGGATCTTCTATATTCAGTTTTATCCCCTTGGCCGTTCATGAAGTGGGGGATGGACATCGTTGACCCTTATCCATCGGCACCAGGTAAGGCTCAATTTGTTTTATTTATGACTGACTATTTCTCTAAGTGGGATGAAGCACATTCCTACTAGAAGATCAGGGATAAATAAGTCATCGACTTTATTTAGGACCACATCTTATGTCGATTCAGACTACCATTCGAAATTGCATGTGACAACGGAAAACAGTTTATCGGCAACAAAGTGACCAAATTTCTTGAAGACCTTAAGATCAAAAGGATCTTATCAATACCTTATCATCCTTGCGGGAATGGGCAAGCCAAATCGACCAATAAAACCATAATATAAAACCTTAATAAAAGGTTGACCGACGACAAAGGAAAATGGAGAGAAATCCTGCCCAAAGTCCTTTGGGCGTATGGCTCAACTTCAAAGTCCAGTATTGGGGCTACCCCATTCTCTTTAGTTTATGGTGCCGAAGCTTTAATACCAGTAGAAGTCGGGGAGCCGAGCATCATATCTCTATATGTGACGAAGGAATTGAATGATGAGGCCATAAATACGAGCCTGGAGTTATTATATAAACAACGTGAAGCTACCTTTATTCGATTGGCTGCCATAAATAACATATCGAAAGACGTTACAATCGAAGGGCCAACATTCGATATTTTAATGTCGGGACTTGGTACCGAGGAATGTCACGTTAAACACCCGAAATCCAAATAGAGGAAAATTGGGTCCAAACTGGGAAGGGTCGTACCAGATTATCGAGATTACAAGGAAATGATCCTATAAGCTCGAAATGATGGACAGAGAACAGCTACCGAACAATTTGAATGTAACTCATCTCAAACGATATTACTACTGAGGTACGACCCCATTTTAATTCTTTCTATTTTTTTGACTAACAGTTGCAGGTTATGGACAAGGAATGGCACAAAGCCTTTACGTCTGAAAGCACGCGTTGTACTCTTTTTTCCTTGAACCATTTTGTTCCTATTGGGTTTTCCGGAAAGGTTTTTAATGAGGCGACAATGGATCATGCTAACTTAGAATTGAAGGTTGATCGCGAATCGATATCAAAGACAATGTTTATAGTATCTGAGATTTCTCTACGATCAACCTCAAATACTGGTAGGGTGGGGGATTACCCTCGGATATTGAATTGTTCTAGCAAGTAAATTATTTCGATATGGAAGGGTCTCAATAGGTAGGATTTATTGTAAGGGCCAAACAATCAAAACGAACCATGCCCACATAGATTGCTCGAGCCCTAACATAGAACTTTTACGCATGTGTGACTGTTTTTGACAAAAATAAAGATAAGTACTTTCTTTGCAGCTATCTTATGTCTTGGAAAAATTTCCACTTTATGATCCCATATTTTCGATCTCATAAGAAAACGGGCTCAAGGGCCGATTTTAACCAGAGTTCAGTTAATCACTCCCACATTCGGGGACTACCGTACGAAAAATAAAAATCAAACAGATCAAACTATTGAGCTTCGGGGACAAAAGACCTAATAGGCGACTCCCCGGTTTCTAAAGGCCATGGACACCCCACTAGGGGACTATTATCTCGGGCAAGACCAGATAAAATAAAATGGGAAAACGAGCTCAATGGGCAGATCTCGAACTAAAAGGCTACGACCAATTTAACACGGCTCGGAGACGTCCGAAACACGCAACAAAAATAAGCCTTCAAAAAAGAAAAAAATTTCTTTCACTGCCAGTTCTAAAAGGCTACTCTCGGTAGAATCTTAAACTTGAGATATGCTCGGAAGAAAATTTTCGTAACATCGAACCCCGATAATGCCTTGATCCAAAAAGCCAATAAAGGCAAGGTCTAACCCTCGAACACAACCTTATTAATTCATGCTAAGGCACTCCAACCTTTGTGAATACAAGCAGTAAAACAAAGGAAAAAATTTAAAGCCAAAAAGGGTAAAAAGCCTTTTATATATATATACACACACACACACACACACACACACACATACAAAAAAAAAGGCCAAACCGGCCTCGACATAAACATAAAAACTATTTAAAAGCCTAAGTGGCCTGGTCATCTTCGGGAGTGGAATCTCCGTCCTCGGGGTATTCTAAAGTTTCGGATTCGCTCGAGCTTTTAGATTCGTCATCATTATCGAAATAGGCTAGTTTCTCAG
This sequence comes from Nicotiana glauca, assembly GCA_026770625.1. Classification (NCBI taxonomy): domain Eukaryota; kingdom Viridiplantae; phylum Streptophyta; class Magnoliopsida; order Solanales; family Solanaceae; genus Nicotiana; species Nicotiana glauca. The sequence goes on from MU690579.1 coordinate 68,746, forward strand.
CTTCACCTTCAACCTTCTTAGCATTCTCGATCTCGATTGAAATATCAAAACCCCGAGCATGAATTTCCTCAAGGGTCTCCCTTCGAGATTGACATTTGGCATGCTCGTCGATCCTCTTCTGTTCGAATCTGACCTCGACAACCTACTTTGCTGGGATCCGAGAAGCTTCAGCATTAGCTCGCTAGACAACCACCACTGCATCAGCATTGGCCTCGGTCACTCCGACCTCCGATTTGGTTGCTTCGAGCTCTATGAACAACTTCTTCTTATCGAAAATTGCAGAACCCAACTGAGACTGGAGCTCCTCGATTTTCTTGGCTTGCGCCAAGGTTATTTCCTTTATATTTCGGAGCTGAACTTCATTCGAGGCCAACTGGGCCCGGGTAGTATCATTTTCTAAGTCCAAGAGATCCATGTTCTTTTCCATTCTCTGGCCTTAGTCTTTACAGTTTCTACCTCCTCATGGAGCTGCTCGATTATGTCAATCTTTTGTTGGACCTGCAGGTTCATATCGTTAGTCACTATGCCCGATTCATCTTTAGTAACTTCAAATATTCTATTTACCTGATCGACCAGATCGACATGCTCTTTTTAGGCCACCTCCAAATCAACTCGAAGGCTCTTAACCTCCACTTCATTTTGCTCACTAAGAAGTTTGAAGGAATCCTTCTTCTCGGTGAGCCCCTGGATTTTGGCCTCATACCGGATCAACTCCTCTCGGGATCGGAGGAAGGCCTCATGATGAAACACCGAAGTCTGCAAAACATGAAAAAGGAAATTGTATAGAAAAGCATAAGTGCAGAATTTGAAATTGTCAAAGATATCTAAGGGTGCTCTGTTTAACGCCTGTTGAGATTCATTGGACAGGCAAGGCATCTCCACTTCGTCCATCTTAGCCTGGTCCTCTTCAGTTACCAAATACCGAAGGTAGCTATCCACCCCTAAGGGGGCGAAAAAAACCCTAACATCCTTCGGGACCGAGATAACAATTGATCATTTGCGCTCGAGATCAACATTTCGAGCGGAAAACCGACTGGCCAGTTTAAGGCTCGAGGAAGCCTCGCTCGAGCTCTTTCTCGGTACTTCCAAATCACCCAGGCCGGTGATATCCTCCATTCCGATGAAGTAACCACGAAAAAGATCCTCTACTTCATGGACCCATTCACCGTGGCTAGTCCCTACCGCCTGAGCTTCCTTGATCATTGACTCAGTAAACAAAGGAAACAAAGGGGAATCCTTGATATTTATCACCCCGACTGAATCTTTTGAGGCGCCTTCATCTCGGGAAGCCTCGGGCCCGGTCTCTACACCTGTGTCTACCGCCTCCTCGATGACCTTCTCACCTTGAGGTAAAGCGTCTTAAACACTTTCTGGCTCTAGGACTTCGGCCGAGGCTTCCCCCTCAATCTTATTAATTCGAGGCAGAGCAGTTTCAGCTCCCACCGACTCAATAATTCCTCGAATCTCGATGCCAGATCGCACGGACCACCAGCCCAGAGACTTCTTCTTCTTCTTCTTCTTTTTCTTCTTCTTCTTCCTCGGCCTCACCCCTTAGCCGTTGGACTAACTCCATAGATAAAAGGATGATTTTCCCCTCGGGCTTACGGGTTGCTTTCTTTTTGGGTTTTTGCCTCTCAAAGTCTGTGGAATTCGAATCCATTTTCCTCTTTTTCTCCGGCTTCAGTACAGATGGTTGGACTTCTTCATCACCGGACGGGGGTCTCATCATCACATCCTTCTCGAGACCTACAAAAGAAAGGAAATGAGTAAGCCCGGGAAAATATTCAAAAAAGGGTCAAATTATTACGTCATGAAGAAAAGTTTACCATGACTACTAGCCTCCCATCGACCCTTCACCAAATCGCGCCATGCGCGCTCAACATATGTCGACTGCGATATTAAGCTCCTGACCCAATCCTAGAGTTGGGGAACCATACCCGACATCCAGGAAACGGCTGCATCAAATAAAACATTGATAAGAAAGGATGAAAAAATTAAGAAAATAAACAGAAGTCAAGGATGGAATTATACTTACGTTTCATATTCCATTTCTCAAGAAATGGCATACTCTCGATCGGGATTAAGTCCGAGGTCTTCACTCGAACAAATCGACCCATCCAGCCCCGGTATTTGTCCTCATCTATGCTCGCGAAAGGTGCCCCGATGGCTCCACGTTGAAGCTTTATTAGTCCCTCTCGATAGAGTCGGGGCTATATAGGCGTATGAGGTGGTCAACGGTTAAAGGAAGCCCATCAACTTTGCTTGCGAAGAAATGAAGTAATATCACTATCCTCTAGAAAGAGGGATGAATCTGACCGAGGGTCACCTCGTATTTCTTGCAGAAATATTTGATGATCGGATCTAAGGAACCCAACACGAAGGGGTAAGTGTAAACACTTAAGAACCCTTCCACGTGGGTGCTGATTGATTCTTCTGGAGCAGGCACCACCACATGCTTTTTACCCCAGTTGCAATATTTTTTAACCCGAGAGAGGAGCTTTTCGGTTATCGAGCAAATATACCTCGATACCGACACGCATCGTCCCGGCACCGAGGAAGTCTTTTCAACCTTGAAATCAGAATCGAGGACACACCCTCTAGGAAAACACTCTTCAGGGCGTGGCTCCGCCGCTGGTCTTCACTGGCCGACCGTGACAATGAAGCAGTCCCCTTTTGTGGAACGGTTTTTGAAGTCTTAGCCATTATTTGAAGAAGAATGAAACTCCGGAGGAGCGCTTGGTATTTTGTGATGAAACGAGTGAAGAAACTCATCTGAGAATACAAAGCTTTGAGGAAGACAAAGGATTTTAAAGATTAAAGTGAAAAAGATTTGAAAGTAAAGTTTGAAAAGTTAAGAAGGGGGGTATTTATAATTTCTCAAGTGACGGTTCAAAGCCGGTAATGGCCGTCCGTCGACTGACGCGCATTAAATGCCCGGGGAACTGGGGAACCGATGAGACGTTTCGGTTACCTTTGTTGCTTACGTCATGATGTACCGAGGTGAAGTTCGATGTCTCAAATCGTTTCTTGTCATTACTCTCCAAAAAACGAGGAGACTATTTGTATACGGCCAAAATCAGGCTCGACCTTTTTATGATTAATCGAGATTGGGGGGTGACAGGCCAAGATTCGACCCCATGTCATACCAGATCGTTACACGAAGTTAGATTACCAAGCGCGTGACTCAGGGATCGAACGAGATCGAGATTGAGCAAGACCGAGGGAAGCCTGCCGAGCCAAATAACGGAATATCCGCGATTGGGCGAGGATCACGGCGGAAATTTCGGCATGTATCAAGAAGAGGCCGATCAATCAGCTACTCATGAGATTTCTTACTATATTTAGGATTGTATTAAGGGTAGGACACCCTACTATCTGATCATTTGTAAAAGACATCATATTCACGTTACACAAAGCAATATACTATATTCATCTTAAGCTCTCAATACTCCATTATTCTGTTCATACTTTCTATTGAAATACTTGTTTGATTCGAAGGCGACCTAGCTCGAGGATCAAAACTATACATTATTTTTGGTTTGCTTTATTTCTATTTACAGTCAATTTCAATATTAATTTACGTTTTTTCTCAATTTGTGCTAAGTAAAATCACGTATCATTAAAAACGCAATATAAATTCAATTGTTAGAGTAAACACTTTTCATTACTAATATAATTTATGCATAACTAATGCAACATTTGATGTACAATATTAAACTACATGATATATATGGATTTAGTATAGAAATAAAATATGTAATACAAAAATCTATCTACTGATGGAGTACTATATACGAGTTAAAATGTAAAATAAAAATATGTAAATTCAGAATGCATGAATTAGGGTAGCTAAAGATGCCCCAAGATCTCTGAAATCCGTAATCGACAATTCAGCCGTCAACCAATCTCGAGAAGTCAACCAATCACGTACTATAGTAATAGTAACATCCATTATCTCCCCTCAAATATCTTCACAGTTATAGACATTTGTGTTTCACCACATCGCTTACATCATCGAAAGACCACTTCCCCAACTTCCATGAAAGAACCTTCCCCTTGTCCCACACGCATTTAGCTTATCCTCAAGAATTCAGCTCTTGATCTGAACTGTTCAAGTTTGAATGCTTGGATATAAAGAAATGTCTTTGCACATATAATTCTCTTGAACGTTGATTGGTTTATTTAGAATACCCAGATCGAGAAATCGTTAATATATGGCACTGCCAGTATTGAAGCTAGGGACACTTGCATTGAAAACACTGAGCAAACCCATTGCCAGTAGGCTCAAGCAACAAGCTGGCTTGCACCCCAAGTTCCGTAATTTCATCGTCAGCATCGCCCAGGTAATTGTTACTTTGGTTGGATTTGTGATTACATACATGAATTTGATTAATTTTGATCTCAATCTCCTGCTTGGTATGGCTAATTAGAATGAGAAGGCATAAATTGTGCATTTCGTTTACTCCCTCCATCCCGAAATGAATGATTGACTTTGGAGGACTTGTTATTTTGTGTAGAATTGGTGACCACAAAGGGCATTAATTCTAATTCTTTAATTGGAGCTGTTAGTCCTTTTCAGCATAATGGTTATTCTTGTTGCTGGTTTATCACATTCCGAGAATCCAATTGGGGCTTTTTGAACTGATAGGGCAATAATTGTAGACTTATAGTATAGATGAGTAAGTACTAAAAGTAGCAATTTCTTTTTAATTAAAAGTATTTAAGGAACGAATAAACTGTCAATTGCAATGTATTGATGTGGGGTTTATATAGCCTTGGGCTCTCCTACCTCAATACCTACCTTTTAGGGTATGGTTCTTCCTGGGTTGTATTAATAGTATTAAAGCCACCCACCACCCTCCGTGCCTACCGTGCCATGGATGGTGACGCTGGTATTGCATTGTTTGCCCGAGGCTAGAAATGTCTAGCGCACAGCCAGCTGTCGAGGACGATGGATGTGGAGCGTGGTGGTTTGTTATGGTCCATTGCAAGGTACGGAACTTGAGTCCCACATCGGTATTGCATAGTAAAAGAAAAAAATGTTTGACTCTCCCGGTACTAATAGTGTCTTATGAAAGGGTATGTGGTAGCGGATAAGAGTGTGCTGCATGCCTAATGCTGTGTGGCTGAATTTAGATTTCATCAGTAAATACCTTACTTGACGAGCATAAGTTTATGTCACTTGAACAGCTTGTAATTTTACAATTTTACTGTTCCTGGGTTGTTAGTTTAATCTTCCATCCAATCAATTAGTTGTGAGTTGTTGAAAGAACATAAATAATACAATTGCATAATTGTTCACCATTCACATAGTTTGGTTAGCAACTCATAGCTTGTTGACTGGATATAAATGGATCTATAATCTAATGAAATTTTACAGTCAGAAACAAAATGCAAAGAAACCATTGTCAAAAACTGGAATATGACAAACTGCAACTTCCCAGATGTATTTGGCACGAGAAGATTGGTTTCATTTTTGAGAGTTCTGGTTCGTTCTTCAGCACTTGCAGTTTCTGAATTGAGGGACTAGTAAGATTCACTTAGGTGGTTGGATGATTCTAATGGATACATCTTCTGATACATGTTAATAGCGGCTTGTGCGCCTGTTGAGGAATTTTTGTGCGATTTGACTAAATAGCTGGTCATTCCTTGTGTGTCTTTTCTTTTGATAAGTCGATGCCCTTCTTTTACTGTCTAGTTCTTTTAATCCCTTAATAATGCAAGAAATGCCCGTGCATTTCTCTTTATTATGTTTCTGTACGTTCATTCAGCTATTTATGCTTTTTTTGTATATGCAAATACCCATCTTTCAGAAACTTTATCCTTCATTATATGTTAATCTTTTGAATTCTGTTAGCATGTCGAATTTCATCTTTTTAACACATTCGCAAAACAGGCAAACCACCGGGTGACAACAACAATGCAAAGGCGGATATATGGTCATGCAACCAATGTAGAAATACGGCCTTTGGATGAGGAGAAAGCTGTTCAAGCTGCTGTTGACCTTCTGGGGGAGGCTTTTGTCTTCTCGGTATTGCTTCTTTTCCCACTTGACTCTGTGATGACATGTCTAGATAGTTATCTAAGCTTCCTCCCTTTATTAACTGTTACATATCATTATTGTTCAAAAGAAGATACACTTTGCTAACTGCTCAAGGTTTGAAATCACGTGCGCTTAAAACAGGATATGCACTCTGACGCAGTATGGAAGTAGTCGTGTTACCTTTGTTACCCAGATTAGCAGTGGCAACTTCTAACGATCCTCATAGCCCTAGTACTTCTTGGACAATAAAGTTGCTTTGCATCAATATGCGCGATCATGCCTAGTTCAATACTGAATCCTTCTATGTGCATCTGCCTTGCAATTTATTTTTCCAAGAAGATTTTAGAACACAAAGCTTAGACTCTGAAGCTTATATACAGGAAATTGTCATATCTACCATGTCGAGATGCACAAACTAGCTTTAAAATTTGCTTGAAATCAGAAATTTCTACTTACAATCTCCAAAACTTCAAAGAGTATTACTCTGACTGATCATGCATGAAGAAAGTAGCTCCTAAGCTAAGTGCTGTTAAACAACACATATTTGAATCGAGAATTGTTTATGACAATTTTTGCATGATCTTTGAAACATCAAATCATATTGCTTTGGCTGATCTGCGTGAAGCTTAGTAGTTCCTGTGAGTGCTATTTTTTTTTTTATGAAGTAAGTAGAATATATCATAAAAAGCATTGGGAAGATGCAAAAGTTACAAAAGAAGTGAGTTTGACAGCTCATTTACAATTAAGTGCTACAAAACTAAAGAGCTGACAAAGTCCAAAAAAACATCAGAGTTATTTACAGTAGTAAGGTTAGCCCAGTGAAAAAAATTAACCAAACATCTAGCCTTTAAGCAACCTATTGAAGTTGATAATCCATCAAAACATCTACTATTCCTTTCGACCCAGATACACCAAAAAATGCTTGCAGGTACCATATTCCAGACTTTCTTGATGGTTCTGTCAACTTCCCTTGAGCTCCAGCTCACATATGCTTCTCTGGCATTGAATGGCATAGTCCAGTGTAGACCAAAAATACTAAGAAACATGTTCTATATGTCTGTGGCTACTGAACAATGGAGGAAAAGATGGTTTATAGAGTTCCATAGTTCCTGTGAGTGCTATTAAATACACAGAATTGAGCTAAGATTTGCTTATGACAAAATGTACTTGTGTCGGTTTATAGAGTTCTTTTGGAGTAATTGATATGCGTGAAGATGACTATTTTCTCTTTCTTTTTTTAAGCTGAAATATTAAGGTTAACAAATTCCAAGTATAAGTTACCAACATTTTACATTGACTGCACTTTGTGGCTGTGCTACAAAATCTTGAACCAACTTTGTGTTGTGAATTCCCTTTCAGAACTCTCAGATGAGTTGGATTTGAACTCTTGGGTTTTAGTTCTGATCTCCTTCTGTTTGAGTTATCCTTTGCTAAGAAAGGAAAAGGAAAGTACCAAGAGTTAGACTCGAACTCTTGGGCTCTAGTGTTTATCTGTTTCTCTTTGAGGTATCATTGGTTGCTAAGAATGGAAAAGACTGAGAAAGCTAGTCAGTAAATGTGAATAGGAACTTAAAACTGTACATCTGCATCTGTATACAAAAATTAGCAGACTTTTAAATTTGAATGACATGATTTTTATTCCGTGTATTTAACTTAGTTGTAGTATTTCAATTCTAATGTCTACATAAATTTATCTCTCCCTCTCTCTATAATATGTATGCATGCACGCATGTGTGTGCGTGTATAAATATGCATTAATATTATCTTCGTTTGAGCCTTTCTTCACTCAAAACCCGTGCTTTCACTGTGCTTTTATCTAAAGTCTTGGTAGACTTGGCGTTTTTTTTTTGGTGCTTTACGCCTTTGACAATACTGTTGGAAATAACCTTATGGACGATGATCAACAGGTCTGAAGTTTAGTTCATGAGATTGTTAGATGTTTTTGTGGATTACTACTGATTAAAAGAAAAGATGATTTTGTGGGTTGAGGTCAAAGCTTGGACCTCTTTATTCCTACTGTTTGTGCTATCTCAAGTTTCAGATTGTTTTTGTTCTTCGCAAAACAATTATATAGATATTTTTTGGATTTAGATGTTTTAGTGAAACAGTTCAATAATGAGGAAGAGCTAATACTTCGTCATGATCTTTTTCATCTTGAAGATTGGTACGACAAGTCAACTGCTGTTTGCCTATTGATAAAGTTGGGAGATTAAAAAAATCACAATAGTTGCAGCTGCTTGCCAATGTTGGCTTTTAACTAGTTTTCAATGGCAATAGAGAATTAAAATAAAAGATGCATTGGTCTCTGTCAGCAGCTGGATAATTAGAGCAGCTATGCTGCGTTGGAGATAAAACACTAGTTCCAGACTTCCAGTATAGTTAATGGAACAGATTTCATTCCATGATTCACTTCCTAAATTTCAATTCCAGTGCAACAATAATTTGTTCCATTAGTTTGCCTATTTCATGCGAGTGAGACAGTAATAAATCATGAGTAATACACCACGGAGGGCATCCTTATATTTGGTTGATTCTGTTGATAGTGATGGTCAGTTTGGAGCGATGTAAGGGAACTTGACCTTGCTATCTTGCATCCAGCACCTCTATGTTGCCTAATTTGTGCTTTGGCAACTTTTTTAAATCGCTGAACAGGTTGCAGTTGCTGCACTTTACTTTGAGGTGCAAAGAAGTTCTCGATCAGAAGCTAAAAAGGAGGATGTTCGCAGGCAAGAGCTGGAGGTATACTCTCAAATTCTTCTATTACTTGTTTGGTCTTGATAAGCTCTTTCATTGCTTTATCAATGACCCTAACCAAAAACATTGAACACCCCGGAAAGTATTTGTGCTGTTCCTTTGATGTTATCTCAATAAACATCTACTGTAGCATCTCCTTTTCAAGTTTATGGTTAATTCTTTTTTTTCTTTGGGTAAGTAAAAGATTTTATTTACCACTGTCAATATGTACAGAACAAAAGCAAACTGGCCTAGACATACCCTAGGCTCATAACGTCTCTAGCTACTCAGCTTCTATACTTCTATGGATAAAAATTTAATGTTTCAAGCTTCTTTACTAGTCTATTCTTCATCAGCCCTCTACTTGTCACCTCTTGAATAATATGCCTAACTAGCACTTCATTCGGTTGCTGTTGTCCTTGAAAGACTCGCATGTTCCTTTCCCTCAACATATGATATACTACACAAGCTATGTTGCTCGGACTCTCCGAAAATGTGGCCGGATATGTGTCGGATCCTCCAAAAGTAGTGCATTTTTGAAGGATCCGATACGGGTGCGGCTACATTTTGGAGAGTCCGCGCAACATAGCATACAAGCCAGCGTTACTCTATACAATTGCGCATCTGCATTCCTGCCCTTTGCATTTCCTTCTGCCCATTCAATTTTCTTTTGCCAGTCTAAGGCAGTTCTCAAAATGCCTTGCCATTTCAGAACCTTTTCCCAGATCTCTTTAGATACCACACAGCTAAAGAACAAATGATCCATTGTCTCATTTTCTTCATTGCACATAGGGCAACTCAAAACATCAGTCATCCCCCAGTTGTTCAGTCATCCCCCAGTTGTTCAATCTGTCTCTTGTGAGCAGTCTTCTCTGTATTGCCAAGTTTAGCACAATTATCCACTTTGGAGCTCCTACATTATTGCAAGTTAGTCTTCTCCAAGTCACTTTCTGGAATTCTCCTCTCATGGTATTGTATGATTCTTATTATTGTTAAAGAGTATCCCACATTGGTTGAGGAATAAGTTGTTTTCTCCCAATGGTCTTCGGCATTACTCACCTCCAGTGGCGGACCCAGTATTTTGCGCAAGCGGGTTCAGTCAAATCTAGTAGTATAAATGGTGTTGGGTATGACAAGTTGGGTTTGATCCTTTTATTATCCTTTTTTGTTCTTAATACAATCTCAAAATAAAGTCATTTAAAAGTAGGTACTCTATAATGTTAATAAACCTAAAAATATTTTATGAAGGTTAATAAGGATTATCTATCTCTATTTTAAGAAATTTGTCTATTTAGGTTAACAAATTTTACATCGAAAATTCTAATCTAAAAAGTATTTATTAACTCTAAGATATTTAAATAATTTTAGAGTTTTCCTTCTTATTAATAAGAAGTTGTTATTTGTATATAAAGAGAATAGTTAAAGATTGAAGGGAAACGCTGCAAAGTCCAAGTAGGGATTAAAAGAATTAATTGGAAAACGCTCCAATTCGGATTCGATCTCAGCATCCTTTGCAAATGTTGAACCCGCTCGACCAACTCCACTGTGAGCTGTTTGTGTTAAAGCGGGTTCAAACTATATTTTATATATAATTTTCCTCGTTTAAATATAATTTATCACTGTATATAGTAATAATTTTTTGACGAAGCAGGTTCAACCGCACCCCCGTGACACCAGGTGGGTCCGCCCCTGCTCACCTCATGAGCTAACTTTTGAGGTTGAGTTAGACCAAGGTCCATTTCTTAACAATAATAATAATAATAATAATAATAATTATTATTATTATTATTATTATTATTATTATTCATTTTTTTTCTTTATTTTGATAAATTGGTTTATGATTATTTCTATCTCAATGTAATTTCATGGAATGGGTCCACCAAAGCAAGCACTTTTTGGTTAACCAGTTGCGGAACTAGTCTCTGTGATTGCCAAATAATGGACCAATTTTGCTTCACATCCATCTATTCTGTTGCTTATAACCCTTAGAGCAGAAAGGTGGATGCGCCAAGAATCCCTCTAATTACATGCTATCTTTTCTATTACTATACACCTAATTTTTCTGGCTCGTTACGGCAGTAGAAGGTTTTTTGTAATTTGCTATTTTGAGTTTCTATAAATTTTGTCTAAAAAGTGTTTTTCTATTCTATTACACTATTAGTGGAGTTCAAAACCTCTGTTAGTTGTCATACTAAACTGAAATTCATCATTCTCTACATTTCTTTGAGTTATATCTGAGGTCCTTGTGTGTTTATTCAGCAAATGCGGGAACGAGATGAAGCATTGGCAAGAGAGATGGAGAGCCTAAAAAGCAAAATTCAAGAGCTTGAACAGTTAGCGAGGGGACGAGGACTTGCTGGTGTGTTCAATCTCAGACCTTCTCGCGCTGAAGAAGGCAAGTCCCCAACACCAGCATGATTTATTGTGTGAAGTTTTGGCAGCAAAACAATCAGTTGTTTTTTCTCATTCTTTGGATCCAAGAATCCTATCTGGCCCTTCTTAAAAGCACAATTAAGCCAAAGCTTCTATTACCGAAAATGAAGTTGAATCGTGAAAGTTTCCATGTATGTGATCATTGTTGTAAGGTTATGTAGTAAGAGTTGCATGAAGCAGCTTGAATTTGTTATGTCCACCATTGGATTGTGCTTCCTACTGAATTTTACATTTACCTAACACCACAGGCTTAGATTAGGAGACTTGTGTACTTTGCTGATTATAGAGTGCAAAATTGTGAAATATTGGGAATTTTGGAGATTTTTTGTTCAGCCATGTTCTATAGTACTGGTGAAATTATGTCCAGATGCTACTTACCTCCAAAAGTTACTGTATAATACATTAAAAAGAGTAGCTATTTATCCTTTAATACAATTAGACAGGCTTAAATTGAGCAACATGGATGGTGATGATTCATAGAGTTAATCCCAAGTACTTGGGACTTAGTTGTTGTTTATCCTTTTAATACAGTTCAATCCCATCTGATCCAATAAATTGGGTGGCATCATTAATTGATTACAGCCTACAGAGAATCTTGAAGGTGGATAGTGGGTTTTGCCCTTTATGCCTTCCTTGCCTTGCTCTTCTTCTCTTTATTTTTTTTTTGAGAAAACTATCCTCTATAGCCCCTCAAAATTTTAATAGCCAATGTTTTATCCTACTTACAAAAAATGGCCCTTCGGCCCAAAAGTATTGCATATAGTAGCCCAAAGGAATGAGTATGACAATATAAGCGCCTGTAACTCAGTGAATAGAGTGCCTGTTTTCTAAGCTGAAGGTCGTAGGTTCGACCCCTGTCTGGCTCGATAGAGCAACCCTTTTTTGCAATGTATAAATATTGTATTCTAAGTTCGTCAGTGTATCCTTGGTGTATATTGAGCCTATCTAAAGTGTATATATTTTTGTACTCCAAATGTATTTTGTATTGTGAATGTATAATCTGTCCGAACAATGTATCAAAATTGTATATAATGTGTATTTTCTAATATGTAAACATAGTGTATATAAATACAATTTTGTATGTGTAATGTGTGCACACTGTGTATTTGGAGTGTATCATGTATTTTTGTATAGTGACAGTTTTTTTTGTATATATTTTGTATAGTTACATCTATTTTGTATAGTGACAGTCTATTTTGTATATTTTTTGTATAGTGACAGTCTATTTTGTATATATTAAATAGAATAATGACATCGTATGTGTAGGCAGAGAATCCTTGCACTTTTTGCCAAAATCAATCTACCCCCACCCCGTTTAAAGGTATGACTTTTCCATTTGGCTAATCTTTTCTTACATCTTTCCAATACCCTACTCGATATTTCGTTCCTATGATTTGGTTTTTGATCCCAGAGGCAGTCCTAAGTAGTTTGTTGGAAAATACCTAATTTTACACCTTTGATGTCCGTGCTAGCAACTGGATTTCCACCACTTGAGTGGGAACCCCCAAAATTGGATTGTACTAACTGGGAGCCCCTATCTAGTATCTGTGGACCCCACCAATTTTGTGTGTTACTTGACGATCAACTTTGAAATAGGAATTAAAATGTACGGCAATTGTCGTTTGGCATTTCTCTTCAGTTCTGATTTCATGTAGTAGTAGATAGCAGATGAGAACAGTCATGATGAACCCGTTCTTGCTCCGAGGGGAAGGATGAGGTTTGAGTGATTTAACGCTCTCCTCGTAACTTCTGTAGAGGCAGAAAACATATAAAGCTCTCTTGATATTGTAAAAATAGAAGATAGCAACGCTGGAGCAAGAGAAATCCCAGCCTCTTCATGAGAGCGATGTGATCAAACAGAAAATCGAGAAACTGAAGAGCTCAATCGAGGGATCTCCGAAGGAAAAATTCGAATTGCTGAAGAAAGAAGCATAAAGCGGTTTGGGCTAGCCATGAGAATTACTTTTGGGCTATAAAATGCATATTTAAATTTTGGGCTACCGGATAATATTTGTTTTGCCCGATGGGCTATAAATAAAGTTCTCTCTTTTTTTTTCCCCATAAAACAGTGTATCTTAATTTTTTTAAGGCCTTCTTCAAAAACATATACCAAAAGCTAAACTTTCTTAAGATTTTAATTGATTCAAAATTTCGTAGTTGACCAAATATTACAAAAATAGTTGTAATTTGATAAAACTTAAACTTATAAACACATTGAATTTTTATCCTTTTTAATAAATGAATAAGCAAATCCTTGTCAGCACTTTCTTAGTCTTATTTTACATGATTGAGATATTGGACAACCGTAAATTAATATACTTAAGTCGAATAGAATTTCCTTCCAATCTATTTGTAAATTTTTTATGCAACTTGTAGTTATTTTGCAAAAGCCCGTTTCGAAATTTTTTGTTTAAAAGTGCCACAGTTTCTAAAAGCATTAGTCATATAATTCACACATATATAGTGAGTGCAACAATATAGAGGGAAGATTACATGTTATGAATACAGAGGTGAGAAACAATTTGGGTGTGTCTGGGTTGAGGTCCACATGGAGAGTACAAAGTGAGGCAGCAAAAGCTATTGTATGGAAAAGTGTATGGTAATGGATGATGACATAATTATAGGGCAATTTAGTCAAGACATTTACAAATTTAAACATGGGCTACAGTAAGATTCTATTTTGACCAATCATTATGTTCCATTTTAACTGAAATACGATTTTACCCTTTGAATCCCAAGCAGGCACGTTGGCCTGCTGCCTGCTTATTCCCCCTTATTTTATATGTGTTACACATATAATATTTGTATTCCATATGGTAAAATTCCATTCCATGCTCGAATGCCAGAAGTCTCATCTAGCACTCACATAACAAAGTTGTTAATGGTCATCTCATTTGTGGATAAGGACTGAATTAGGTGAGCAGGATATGGCTCTGTAAAGGATGGAGAAACCAGACATAAGAATAAGAAATTGGGGAAGGCCTTTTTTGCCCCAAGCTCGTGCTCAAACTAGGGAAAGAAATTGGTGTTTTAGTGGATTTAAAGTTGGGATTAATTCCACAAATGATCATATAACTATATTATTTTTTCATTAAAGTCATACAATTTTATTTTCTCACACAAAAGTCATACAATTATGACTTTTTTTCACTAGAGTCATATAACTTTATTTTTTTACACAAAAATCATATAACTATAATTTTTTTTACCAAAATATAATTATATTTTCTCATACGAAAATCATAAAATTTTTACTAACTCAAAAAAATCACACTGATCGAAAAATATAAATTTTCACTAGTATTTTCTTATTTTGTAAATTTTTATATTCTTATTTTCATCCTAATAAATAATAATCAAACTAAAATAGGAATTACTCAACCCGACCTGGCCCACCAGATCCAATCATATATATAAATTAAATTAGTACTAAAAACGAATAGTAAATCCTTCAAAACATGATACTTCTATTGTATATTCTTTTTTTGAGTTTTTTATTCAAATTTATAGCATTTTTATTTCAAGTGCTCTCTAATTATACTTTTTATTTTTATTTTTTATTTTTCGTTATCAGAATCTCATGTATTACTGTGATGACCCAAGAGGTCATCTCTTATTTTAGAAGTCAAATTTATGTTCCGAGATCTTAAAAACCTCCTTTTGTCTCACCTTAATTTGCATGCGCAGTTCAGACACATTTTCGAAAAGTTTTTATGTGAAATTTAAGAAAAATATTGAATTTGACTTTTAAAATTGATTAAAGTTGATTTCGATCAATATTTTCAGTAAACGAACCCGAACCCGTGATTTGAAGGTCCCGTAGGGTCTGTAGTAAAATATGGGACTTGAGCGTATTCCCGGAATCGAATTTCGAGGTCCCTAGCCCAAGGAATGAATTTTTGAAGAAAATTATTTGCTGAAAAATATAAGCATTTTTAGAAGTGAAATAGTGTGTAATCTTGATGGTATCGAGCCCGTATTTTAGTTTCGGGGCTCGGTACAGGTTTGAAATAATAATTAAGTCAAATCTGTAAAATTTTGTAAGAATCAGAGTTGATTTGGTATAAATGGACCCATAATTGAGAAAATGGAAAATTTTAACGTTCTTAAGAATTTCATGAATTTTGGTGCTAAATTCATAGTTGTTGATGATATATTGATGATGTGATCGTACGAGCAAGTCTGTATGATGATTTTGGACTTGCGTGCATGTTTGGTTTAGGACTTAAGGGCTCGAGGGAGTTTTATATAGGTTAGGGACTGATTGGAACTTAGGAAACTCAGCTGATGCATATGGTATTTTGCACAGGCCTCTGATCTCGCAATTGCGAGATCAGGCTTCGCAATTGCGAAGTAAACATGCCTGGAAAATGCGATAATAATGTCGCAAATGCGAACCAGGCTTGGGTAGGCCACCCTAGCAAATGCAAACTTTTGGCCGGAATTGTAAAGGCCCTTCTGTCGCAAATGCGACATTTTCATCGCAATTGCGAACCCTGATCGTAATTGCGATAACTACGACTTGCCAAGTGAGATTTCAAACGGGAATTTTCTATCATTTTTCAATTCTCTCCAAACCCTAAGTGATTTCTAACTCATCTTCTTCAATCTAACTTATCTTTTACATGATTTCACTTTAAGACCTAGGGGTTTTCATGGCAAATTGGGTGTTCTTAGGTAGAAATTAGGATTTTCGAATTTTGGGAATTTGCACCTCAATTTGAGGTCGTATTTCAAAACCAATTGCATATTTGAGTTCGTGGATGAACGAGCAATCGGGTTTTGATTCGAACTTCGAGTTTTGACCAAGCGGGTTGGGGGTCAATTTTTGACTTTTTGGGGAAAATATTAGAAAATCTATATTCATGCATTAGACTTGGTTTATTTAGCAATTATTGATATTATTAAGTAAATTATGACTAAATACAAGCGAATTGGAAGTGGAACCGAGAGATAAAACGGTAATTGAGGCTTGATTTTGTCCGTGGAAGTGAGGTAAGTGTTTGGTCTAACCTTAGCTTAAGGGAATAGGTGTTGCGGTCTTATTTGCTACGTGTTTGTGTTGAGTATGACGAATAAGTGTGGTGACGAGTATCTATAAGTTGGTGTCAAGCATGCCCGTGAGACTTATACCATGATTGTTGTGACTCTTGTTATGTACTGTCCATTCTTAAATTGATGACTATCACTGTTGAACAAGATGTATGATAAATTCTTGGTAATTGACCATTGTTGAGTATTGGCTCAAGTTTAGATTTATGTTATAAAGTTAACTGTTGAAACGATATTGGTTATAGCTGATTCCCTTGCCAGGATGTTATTATTTATATTGTTGATTCCCTTGCCGGGATGTATTGTTTCATTTGTTTGGGTGATGAAGAGTGTAAAGCAAGAAAAGTGATGTCGTGTGTGATATTGTGAGTGGGTATTAATGCACGAAGGGTGATGCCGTGCTGATATTGTGAGTGATAATGCACGAAGGGTGATGCCGTGTCATAATTATGAGAGGTAATGCACGACGGGTGATGCCGTGCTGTTTCTGTTGTTTCACATGGTGAGAACGAGAGTAAAAGCGCAAAGGGTGATGTCGTGCACGTGTTACTGTTCCATTATTCTTGTTGATACAAATATGGTGTTCATTATGCTTCTCTATTTGGTTTACTATTATAATTTGACACTCCCCGCAATATGTCCCCTTCCCATCTTTATCTGCTATTTCCTGTTATTATTGTTCTGTTCGTATATGATTTAATTGCACAGGTTTATATGATTTTCATGTCCTAGCCTCGTCACTACTTCGTCGAAGTTAGGCTTGACACTTACCAGTACGTGGGGTCAGTTGTACTGATGCTGCACTCTGCACTTTCTATGCAGATTTCGATGCCGGACCTCGTGAGTAGAACGTGGGTTGCTGCCTTCAGTCCATAGGAGACCTGAGGTAGATCTGCCAGTGTTCGCAGACTCCGGAGTCCCGTTCCTTATGTTTTAGTTATATTGTCTCTTTTCATTTCGAGAACAGTTGTACTTTTATTTTTAAACCAGTATTTGTAAAAATTCGTAGATGTTTGTGACATTGTGACACCATATCATTGGGGTAGACATGTATTGGAGTATTTCGAGTTGTTATGGAATTTTCGCATTTTATACCTGCTTAGCTTTATTTGAAATTTATTACTGTTTGGACTGCTAATCAATGTGTTAGAATATATCAATTGGCTTGTCTAGCTTTCACGAGTAGGCACCATCACGATCCCGACGGTGAAAAATTCGGGTCGTAATAATTTCGAATTGAATTTTTTATCGGGAAAGAATTCATTTTTAGTAAATAGGAATGACCCAACTTTTAATTTATATATATGAATATAGGGTCAGGGTAGGCCAAGTCGGGTTGAGTCATTCCTATTTTAATTAGATTATTATTTATTAGGCTGAAAATAAGAAAATAAAAATCTACAAAATAAGAAAATACTAGCGAAAATTATATTTCCGATCACTAAATTTTTTGTGATTTAGTAAAATTTTTATGATTTTTGTGTGAGAAAATATAATTATATGATTTTGGTAAAAAGAAATTATAGTTATATGATTTTTGTATGAAAAGACAAAGTTATATGACTTTAATGAAAAAAAATCATAGTTATATGACTTTTGTGTGAAAAATAAAGTTATATGATTTTAGTGAAAAAAATCATAGTTATATGACTTTTGTGTGAGAAAATAAAGTTATATGACTTTAGTGAAAAACATCATAGTTATATGACCATTTGTGAAATTAACCCTTTAAAGTTGACATGTAACGTGTGAGTGAGGATGATATAAGGGGAAATTTCATATTAAAACAATTGGGCTGCCTCCCTTTCCGCTTTATAGCTCATATTTTAATTTACAATTGAGTAGCCCACAAATTATAGGCCCATATCTGAAAAAGGGCGTTATTTCCGTTTTTTGAGGAGTAAGAAGCGGGATTTTGTTCATTTTCTCAGATTCTTTCCAATCTTCTTCCCCAAATATTTCAAAAATGAGATCTTCCCATGAATGCAGCTCCAAAAATCCTAGAATTTCTTCTTCGTATTGAATTAACAACAAATCAAACACGAAAAGTAAAATTTTTTTGCTGCAAATCAGAGCAATTTTAGTTTTTGCTTCAATTTGTTTTCCATTTTTTGTTCGATGGAATTTTTTCCAGTTTATGTTCTTCATAGTGGTGAATGGGAAGAAAACAAGTTTATCAATTTCATCAGTGATTGAATAATAATCGAGTTGATATTCACCTACAACAATTTAGTTGCAGCTATTTCGGAACAAATTAGGATCGATAGTGAGTTAAACACAATAGAGATTAACTTTCTCCCAAATGTTGGTTTGCTACTGATCCTGATTTATAACGATACAAGTGTGAAGGTGTATATCGAATTAAAGAAGAAAAACTTAAATTTAACTGAATATCCGTTGTTTGTGACAGTGAAAGAGATATATGAAGAACGTTTGGTTCCTACAAGTTCTAGTTGTGTAGTTGCTACAAGTTCCAGCTGTTTAGTTGNCCTACAACAATTTAGTTGCAGCTATTTCGGAACAAATTAGGATCGATAGTGAGTTAAACACAATAGAGATTAACTTTCTCCCAAATGTTGGTTTGCTACTGATCCTGATTTATAACGATACAAGTGTGAAGGTGTATATCGAATTAAAGAAGAAAAACTTAAATTTAACTGAATATCCGTTGTTTGTGACAGTGAAAGAGATATATGAAAATCGTTTGGTTCCTACAAGTTCTAGTTGTGTAGTTGCTACAAGTTCCAGCTGTTTGGTTGCTACAAGTTCAGATTCTAGAGACGTATCAACAATTGATAGCACTGAGATTATTGATATCAAATTTATTGAAAACATGAAATTTAGTGAAAACACAGGTATAATAGATGATATATTGAACGAATTTGTTGAGGAAGATCAAGTTTATAAGGATAAAGAGATAGTTATCAGTGTGATGAAGAACTTGACTGTACGTGAAAGGTTCCAATTCAAGGTGAAGAGATCAAGCGCAACAACGTATGTAAATAATTGTGTGTGTGTGTGTGTATATATATATATATATATATATATATATATATATATATATATATATATATATATATA